>JAACNH010001226.1:80307-91228 GCA_019447015.1 Hymenochirus boettgeri
AAAACTAGCCAGATGGATAAAACTAGCCAGATGGATAAAACTAGCCAGATGGATAAAACTAGCCACATGTATAAAACTAGCCAGATGGATAAAACTAGCCAGATGGATAAAACTAGCCAGAGGGATAAAGCTAGCCAGATGTATAAAACTAGCCAGATGTATAAAACTAGCCAGATGGATAAAACTAGCCAGAGGGATAAAACTAGCCAGAGGGATAAAGCTAGCCAGATGGATAAAACTAGCCAGATGTATAAAACTAGCCAGATGGATAAAACTAGCCAGAGGGATAAAACTAGCCAGATGGATAAAACTAGCCAGAGGGATAAAACTAGCCAGATGGATAAAACTAGCCAGATGGATAAAACTAGCCAGATATCTCATAGCTGGTATTTTCATATATAGGTCGATTTGCCCGAAAAATCGCCGGCGTCCATGTCAGTAGCCGTTTGCCCACATCGGACGAAAAGGTGATTGGATGTGGCGGTAAATCATGGCTGATCTTACGAAATTTGCCTGTGAGTACCTAGCCTTACAGAACCCTTCTGGTTTGTGTACATATCTCAGTAGACTACATGCATTAAGTTATCAATGGCTGCCTCCACTAGACAATATAAAATGGAGGATCACATTGTGGATACGTATTCAGGTGATAGTTGTTTCCATTGAGAAATTAAAGTTGTGATGAAATCAATTTTAGACAAGTAAACTTTACCAGGTAAAGAGAAGCTATGCAGGCAGTTATATGGTAGGTTATATGGCAGTTATATGGCAGTTATATGGCAGTTATATGGCAGTTATATGGGAGGTTATATGGCAGTTATATGGCAGTTATATGGCAGTTATATGGGAGGTTATATGGCAGTTATATGGTAGGTTATATGGCAGTTATATGGGAGGTTATATGGCAGTAATATGGTAGGTTATATGGCAGTTATATGGGAGGTTATATTGGGAAAGGGTTTGTCACTGTGAGAACGGTAAAGCTATGGAACTGTTATGGCAGGTTCATTGGTCAGTTTAATAAAAAGCTGGATGAGTTTCTACAAACAAGGAATGTTACAAGTTGTTTAATTGGCAGGTTCATTGGTCAGTTTAATAAAAAGCTGGATGAGTTTCTAAAACAAGGAATGTTCAAGTTATGGTATTGATACATAAAGTAGAGTTGATCCAGGGAAATTTCCGATTGCCACTGGAGTCAGGAAGGAATTTTTCCCCTCATAATATGTTTTTTTTTTTTGCCGTCCTCTGGATCACAGTTAGGCAGAAATGGGTTTCTTTAGAGGTTGGACTGGGAGTATGTCTTATTCAACCTCAAATACTATACTACTATACTAATAATCTATGTGCCCATATATGAACCCACATTTACCTGTGATACTGCTTGTGCTACTTTATGCCCATGTTTGCTAAGTGAGTCTAGGCCCTTTGAAATATACATTTTGAACTATAAGCACTTACTCCCAGTAAATATCTTGCTGATTACAAAGCCCATGTCCTGAAAAATTTCCATGAAAAGTGTAAACACAATTCTTTAAGGTCTTGGTTAAGGTTATGACCATAAGTGTATCTTCAAACATGCAAGGGTCAAATAAAAGCCTGAGACCGATCACATTCTAAAAGCCTGTCAGAAGTTACAGTCCTCCAGTTAGAAATCATCAAGCAGGGGTATTAACATTTACATCACCATAATTTGGGACAGACTATGCTGGTCAAAACATGTGATCAGGGAATATTTAAAAGAAAGCTGCAGGATTTTAATTTATTCACATTTACCTTAGACCAGTACCATTAAATGTTTTTCTCGTTCCTATGCATAGCTATTCATTTAAAAAATCTATCAAACCATAATGCTAATTACTATAGACCCAGAAAGATGGAAACCTCATCCAATTTACCCCAAAAGTACAATTGGACTACATTCTGAAAATGATATTGATTAGAACATTGTATCACTTGATTCCAAAGTTCCAAAGTGACCCCCTAAAATAGCGTCTCGTGCAAGAGTGTGAGTAAAAATATTTCAATTTCAATATTTGGATTAACCGTGTTTAGCTGTTTTGTGTTATAAGTGGGTTAATGTGGAAGAAGTAGAAGATAACCTGCAGGCCCCAGCATGGGTCATGTTGGGACAACAAAAACCAGGTTCCATCCTGGATCAAGGCCATAGTAAGGATAGTTGCTCAATGTAAAGGTTAACTTGCCCTCCTTTAAAAACAAATACGTTTATGTACTCTAATAATTCCTCAGAATTAGTGAATTTACCATTGACCTTTTTCAAAAAGAAAAATAAAACTTCAAAGGCGGGTTGAAGAAAACAAAACACATCAATGGGGCGTTTGTCTGTGGTTCAGGAAAACTGTCACTAAAAGGTAAGAGCCGCTATAAATCTCCATTAACCACTTGGTACAAATACTGACGAGGCTGATAGGAAAAACTGGTTTCTTTTTTTAGTTGAGTTCATATTTATGGGGAGGAATGAGACAAATTACCAGGGAATGCTCCCAAGGGGCTCAGGTTCCAGAACCTTGGTTCCTAAGATCTCAGCCACCCCACCTCTTCATAAAGTTCCTCCATGATCCCCGGGACTCCCGTATTATGTACAATCTACCTAATTTGGTAGGGATTGTGGTGCTGCAGCGGTATTGGGGAGAAATCAAGGGTTTTGGAGGAGATTTTAAAGTAGGTTTGTGGGGGGGGTACTGGATCAAGGTCTCAAGGAGTTGGGAAAGGGTTTGTCACTGTGAGAACGGTAAAGCTATGGAACTGTCTTCCAGTGGACACTGTTATGGCAGGTTCATTGGTCAGTTTAATAAAAAGCTGGATGAGTTTCTACAAACAAGGAATGTTACAAGTAACTGGTATTGATACATAAAGTAGACTTGGGAAAGGGTTTTTCACTGTGAGAACGGTAAAGCTATGGAACTGCGTCCAGTCGATGTTTGTTTATGGCAGGTTCATTGGTCAGTTTAATAATAAAAAGTGGATGAGTTTTACAAACAAGAAATGTTGCAAGGTTACTGGTATTGATACATAAAGTGAGAGTTGGGGAAAGGGTTTGTCACGATTGTGAGAACGGTAAAGCTATGGAACTGTCTTCAGTGGACGTGTTATGGCAGGTTCATGGTCAGTTTAATAAAAAGCTGGATGAGTAGTTTCTACAAACAAGGAATGGTACAAGTTACTGGTTGATGATTCATAAGTAGAGTTGGGAAAGAGGTTTGTCACTGTGAGAACGGTAAAGCTATGGAACTGTCTTCCAGTTGACGTTGTTATGGCAGTGTTCATTTGGTCAGTTAATAAAAAGCTTGGATGAGTTTCTACAAACAAGGAATGTTACAAGTTACGGTATTGATACATAAAGTAGAGTTGGGAAAGGTGGTTTGTCACTGTGAGAACGGTAAAGCTATGGAACTGTTCCATGTGGACGTTGTATGGCAGGTTCATTGGTCAGTTTATAAAAAGCTGGATGAGTTTCTACAACACAAGGAATGTTACAAGTACTGGATTGATACATAAAGTAGAGTTGGGAAGGGTTTGTCATGTGAGAATGGTAAAGTATGGAACTGCTTCCAGTGGAAGTGTTATGGCAGGTTCATTGGTCAGTTTAATAAAAGCTGGATGAGTTTCTACACAAACAAGGAAGGATGTTACAAGTTACTGGTATTGATACATAAAGTAGAGTTGGGAAAGGGTTTGTCACTGTGAGAATGATAAGCTATGGAACTGTCTTCTTCCAGTGGACGTTGTATGGCAGGTTCATTGGTCAGTTTAAAAAAAGCTGGATAGTGGTTTACAAAAAAGAATGGTACAAGTTACTGGTTTATAACATAAGTAGAGTTGGAAAGGGTTTGTCACATGTGAGAATGAAAGCTATGGAACTGTCTCCAGTGGAGTTGTTATGGCAGGTCTTTGGTCAGTTTAATAAAATAGATGGATGAGTTTCTACAAACAAGGAATGTTACAAGTACTGGTATTGATACATAAAGTAGAGTTGGGGAAAAGGGTTTGTCACGTGAGAATGATAAAGCTATGGAACTGTCTCAGTGTTGGGTTATGGCAGTTCATTGGTCAGTTAATAAAAAGCTGGATGAGTTTCTACAAACAAGGAATGTTACAAGTTACTGGTTATTGATAATAAAGTAGAGTTGGGAAAGGGTTTGTCACTGTGAGAATAGTTAAAAGATATGGAACGTTTCCAGTGGACGTGTTGTTATGCAGGTCATTTGGTCAGTTTAATAAAAAGCTGGATGGGTTTCTACAAACAAGCAATTGTTACAAGTACTGGATTGATACATAAAGTAGAGTTGGGGGAGGTTTGTCACTGTGAGAACGGTGTAAAGCTATGGAAGTCTTTCCAGTGGCGTTGTGTTATGGAGGTTCATTGGTCAGTTTATAAAACAAGCTGGATGAGTTTCTTACAAACAAGGAATGTTACAAGTTACTGGGTTGGTATATAAAGTAGAGTTGGAAAGGGTTTGTCCACTGTGAGAAAGTAAAGCTATGGAACTGTCTCCAGTAGCGTTGTATGCGCAGGTTCATTGGTCAGTTAATAAAAAGCGGATGAGTTTTACAACAAGGAATGATACAAGTTACTGGGATTGATACATAAAGTAGAGTTGGGGAAAAGGGTTTGTCACTGTGAGAACAGTAAAGCTATGGAACTGTCTTCCAGTGGACGTTGTTATGGCAGGTCATTGGTCCGTTTAATAAAAGCTGGATGAGTTTCTACAAACAAGGAATGTACAAGTTACTGGTATTGAACATAAAGTAGAGTTGGGAAAGGGTTTGGCACTGTGAGAACGGTTTAAAGTATGGAACTGTCTCCAGTGGACGTTGTTATGGCAGGTTCATGGTCAGTTTAATAAAAAGCTGGATAAGTTTCTACAACAAGGAATGTTACAAGTTACTGTATTGATACATAAGTAGAGTGGGAAAAGGTTGTCACGTGTGAGAACGGTAAAGCTATGGAACGTCTTCCAGTGGAGTTGTTATGGCAGGTTCATTGGTCAGTTTAATAAAAAGCTGGATGAGTTTCTACAAACAAGGAATGTTACAAGCGATGGTATTGTACATATAAGTAGAGTTGGGAAAGGGTTTGTCACTGTGAGAACGGTAAAGCTATGGAACGGTCTTCCAGTGGACGTTGTTATGGCAGGTTCATTGGTCAGTTTAATAAAAAGCTGGATGGGTTTCTACAAAACAAGGAATGTTACAAGTTACTGGGATTGATACATAAAGTGAGTTGGGAAAGGGTTGTTCAACGTGAGAACGTGGTAAAGCTATGGAACTGTCTTCCAGTGGAGTTGTTATGGCAGGTTCATTGGTCAGTTTAATAAAAGCTGGATGAGTTTTACAAAACAAGAAATGTTAAAGTTCTGGGATTGATAAATAAAGTAGAGTTGGGAAGGGTTTGTCACTGTGAGAACGGTTAAAGCTATGGAACTGCTTCCGGGACGTGTTGTATGGCAGGCATTGGTCAGTTTAATAAAAAAGCTGGATGAGTTTCTACAAACAAGGAATGTTACAAGTTACTGGGATTGATACATAAAGTAGAGTTGGGAAAGGGTTTGTCACTGTGAGAACAGGTAAAGCTATGGAACTGTTTCAGTGGACGTTGTTATGGCATGGTTCATTGGTGATTTAATAAAAAGCTGGATGAGTTTCTACAAAACAAGGAATGTTACAAGTTACTGGTATTGATACAATAAAGTAGAGTTGGGAAAGGGTTTGTCACGTGAGAACGGTTTAAGCTATGAACTGTCTTCCAGTGGACGTTGTTATGGCAGGTTCATTGGTCAGTTTAATAAAAAGCTGGATGAGTTTCTACAAACAAGGAATGTTACAAGTTTGGTATGATACATAAAGTAGAGTGTTGGGAAAGGGTTTGTCACTGTGAGAACGGTAAAGCTATGGAACTGTCTTCCAGTGGACGTTGTTATGGCAGGTTCATTGGTCAGTTTAAATAAAAGCTGGATGAGTTTCTAAAAACAAGGAATGTTACAAGTTAATGGTATTGATACATAAAGTAGAGTTGGGAAAGGGTTTGTCACTGTGAGAACGGTTAAAGCTATGGAACGTCTTCCAAGGGACGTTGTTATGGCAGGTTCATTGGTTCAGTAATAAAAAGCTGGATGAGGTTTCTAAAACAAGGAATGTTACAAGTTACTGGGATTGATACATAAAGTAGAGTTGGGAAAGGGTTTGTCACGTGGAGAACGGTATAAAGCTATGGAACTGTCTCCAGTGGACGTTGTTATGGCAGGTTCATTGGTCAGTTTAATAAAAGCTGGATGAGTTCTACAAAAGGAATGTTACAAGTTACTGGTATTGATACATAAAGTAGAGTTGGAAAGGGTTTGTCACTGTGAGAACAGTAAAGCTATGGAACTGTCTTCCAGTGGACGTGTTATGGCAGGTTCATTGGTCAGTTTAATAAAAAGCTGGATGAGTTCTGAAAACAAGGAATGTTACAAGTTACTGGTATTGATACATAAAGTAGAGTTGGGAAAGGGTTTGCACTGTGAGAACGGTAAAGCTATGGAAACTGTCTCAGTGGACGTGTTATGGCAGGTTCATTGGTCAGTTTAATAAAAAAGCTGGATGAGTTTCTACAAACAAGGAATGTTACAAGTTACTGGTATGATACATAAAGTAGAGTTGGGAAAGGGTTTGTCACTGTGAGAACGGTAAAGCTATGGAACTGTCTCCAGTGGACGTTGTATGGCAGGTTCATTGGTCAGTTTAATAAAAGCTGGATGAGTTTCTACAAACAAGGAATGTTACAAGTTACGGTATGATACATAAAGTAGAGTTGGGAAAGGTTTTGTCACTGTGAGAACGGTAAGCTATGGAAACTGTCTTCCAGTGGACTGTTGTTATGGCAGGTCATTGGTCAGTTTAATTAAAAGCTGGATGGGTTTCTACAAACAAGGAATGTTACAAGTTACTGGTATTGATACATGTAGGTTGGGTGGGGGAAAGTTTGTCACGTATGGAATAACGACCTGGAACTGTCTTCCCGTGGCAGTTATCGTGAATAAAAAAGTCTGGATGAGTTTCTGCAAACAAGGTTGTTCAAGTTACTGGTATTGTCCTAAAGTAGAGTTGGGAAGGGTTTGGGTGCATGTGAGAACGGTTAAAGTATGGAACGTCTTCCAGTGGACGTTGTTATGGCAGGTTCATTGGTCAGTTTAATAAAAAGCTGGATGAGTTTCTACAAACAAGGAATGTTACAAGTTAGTGGTATGATACATAAAGTAGAGTTGGGAAAGGGTTTTCACTGTGAGAACGGTAAAAGCTATGGGAACTGTCTTCCAGTGGACGTTGTTATGGCAGGTTCATTGGTCAGTTTAATAAAAAGCTTGGATGAGTTTCTACAAACAAGGAAGTTACAAGTTACTGGTATTGATACATAAAGTAGAGTTGGGAAAGGGTTTGTCACTGTGAAACGGTTAAAGTATGGAACTGGTCTTCCAGTGGACGTGTGTATGGCAGGTCCATTGGTCAGTTTAATAAAAAGTGGATGAGTTTCTACAAACAAGGAATGTTACAAGTTACTGGGTATGATACATAAGTAGAGTTGGGAAAGGGTTTGTCACTGTGAGAACGGTAAAGCTATGGAACTGTCTTCCAGTGGACGTTGTTATGGCAGGTTCATTGGTCAGTTTAATAAAAAGCTGGATGAGTTTCTACAAACAAGGAATGTTACAAGTTACTGGTATTGATCAAAAGTAGAGTTGGGAAAGGGTTGTCACGTGAGAACGGTAAAGCTATGGAACTGTCTTCCAGTGGACGTTGTTATGGCAGGTTCATTGGTCAGTTTAATAAAAAGCTGGATGAGTTTCTACAAACAAGGAATGTTACAAGTTACTGGTATGATCATAAAGTAGAGTTGGGAAAGGGGTTGTCACTGTGAGAACGGTTATAAAGCTAGGAACTGTCTTCCAGTGGACGTTGGTTTTAGGCAGGTTCATGGTCAGTTTAATAAAAAGCTGGATGAGTTTCTACAAACAAGGAATGTTGCAAGTTACAACACCTGAAATTCCAGGCCAATCAGGGCGGAGTATCCAAGTTTACGCCACAGCGAACTTTTCCAAAACTGGCGAACATTCCACCGGCAGATAAAATTTAAGCTGACGACGGTCTCATTTCCAAAATTACAGCTGAGGTCTATTCGCGTTCCACATGATTATATTTGACCCTCGGTGATCATTTGTGAATCTAAACACCCTGGGAGCCAATCAAAATGTGTGAAAGATCGATACACAGAAGTATGAAAAATCTGCCCATGGATCCTTAGGGGAAGTGTAGGTGCAGTGTTTCATTTTACGTTCAAACATTGATTCCCTTGTATAGCAACATTAATGGGAGAGGCTTGCATTGTAAATAGAGATGTAATGTGGGTTCGAATTGAACATGATGGTTTCGAAAAGTCCAGACGAAACTTTCGGAGCTCACGATTCACGGAACCAGGGTTTTCGTTTTTTTATTGAAATTGTCGATCATCGAAATCAGAAAATAGATGATTATCAAAACCATGAAACGAAAACAGTGATTGATCTGTTAACCCTCGAAAGCAAAAGAAATGATTTCAATAACTCTCGAATTTGTAAATCGGTAACCCTCGAAGTAGTGTTCGATTTCGTTAACCCTCGAATGTACAAGCGGATTTCGGTAACCGAGTAATTCGACCCTCGTTGGAACCTCGAATTGTAATATCGGTAACCCTCGAATTTGTAATATCGGTAACCCTCGAATTGTAATACGGTAACCCTCGAAAGTAGTGTTCGATTTCGGTAACCCTCGAATTTGTAATATCGGTAACCCTCGAAGTAGTTGTTCGATTTCGGTAACCTCGAATTTGTAATATCGGTAACCCTCGAATGTTGTATATCGGTAAACCCTCGAAAGTAGTGTCATTCGTTAACCTCAAGTACAGCGATTTCGGTAACCCTCGAAAAGTAGTGTTCGATTTCGGTAACCCTCGAAATTGTGTAATATCGGTAACCCTCGAAAGTAGTGTTCGATTTCGGTAACCCTCGAATGTACAAGCCGATTTCGGTAACCCTCGAAAGTAGTGTTCGATTTCGTTAACCCTCGAATGTACAAGCTGATTTTGGTAACCCTCGAATTTGTATCGGTAAACCTCGAAAGTAGGTTCGATTTCGTTAACCCTCTGAATGTACAAGTGATTTTGGTAACCCTCGAATTGTAATATTGGTAACACTCAAAGTAGCGTTCGATTTCGGTAACTCTCGAAAGGAAATGGGGCGAAGCTGAAAACAGCCCGCATCGGAACGGAAAAATTAAAAAAATTTTGGTTCTATATTATGGGTTCCCCAAACCATTCCCCAGGTCTCTGTGTCATTTACAGTAAACTACTATTACTATTTGTCCCTCAAAATGGACAGAAACTTTTGAATTTTTTTCTCTCATAGACTTCTATGGGTCCGTTATCAAATTTTCGAATGTTAGAAATTTTCATAAATTTCAAAAACCGAAACGGAAGGAAACTCAACAATTTCTAAATACACAAACAGGTGAACAAAAAAATTTTTGCAATGCTTTACGTGATTTACTGTAATATAAGAAAATAGATATAATTACTTGGATAATCTAAACAATATAAAATATATACAGGGTTATTCAATAAAAGTTCTTATCGTTTAAAATGGTGCTAATTTTGCCCCAGCCAATCAGATGTAAGCTTTCAAATGTTAATAAGATCTGATTGGTTGGGGCAAATTAGCACCATTTTAAACAATAAGAATTTTTATTGAATCTCCCTGTATAGTTTACAGAACAGCTGCAAAGAGACAGGCTGGTTAATTGGCCCAATCTGAGACGTGTTTGATTTCCCAAGAGCCAATAGGATTCTGTTCCCTAGAACAGTAGTTAACTGATGAATTGACCAAATCTAATCAGCTTTATTGAGAAACAAGGTTGAGTGTCAATCATTCTCCCTGGGGCCCGCCTCCTCCCACATCATTAAGTAGAATTGGCTGATTAAAAGCTCAGCCCTAGAAATACTTTCCATAAACTGCCTATTATCACCGGGGGATACAGTGGCTAATTACCCCAAGACGTCTCAGAGATACCATCGGGTTTATGGGTCCATATCCCCTTTCGATGAGCATGGATATATAATATATAGGTATTTTACTGGGGGATTACAGTCACTGGTTTTATAAAACAAGACAATGTCCCAGGGTGACCACAAACAATCTGCCTGTATTTACCTCTCAATCGGGATTTCAGCTGACATTAATACGGAGATCCACATTGATTATACATATCTTCACCAGACGATGTCCCAAAGACCTCTCACATGTGTATAAACTATACGGCCCGTGATAATCCACGCACTATATCTGTATCTCGTGTAACCACCTATACACACAGACCATAACTAATACTATACCCTATATAGTATATTATATCCTATCGATAGATATCATAGTTTGGCTATCATATCACCAATCATATGATGTGCCCGGATGCATCCGTTATCAATCAGTGTTTAGCTTATGTTCATGCAGTTATAATGTCCGGTTTAGCTACTTGTTATCAGTTTAATCAGTGTTTATAACATGACCATCAGTAATAATCAGTGTGTGCTATGATCGATACGGTTCAGTCATGTATATTCGTGTTTAGCTATGCATCAGTATAATTCTGGGTGTAGCTATTTCATCAGTTATAAGGAGTCGTATGAATGTGTTAGCTATGTCTCAGTTATAATCAGTGTTAAACTATGTAATCAGTTATAATAAGTGTTTAGCTATGTCATCAGTTATAATCAGTGTTTAGCTATGTTATCAGTTATAATCAGTGTTTAGCTATGTCATCCATTATAATCAGTGTTTAGCTGTCATCAGTTATAATCAGTGTTTAGCTATGTCATCAGTTATAATCAATGTTT
>JAACNH010001227.1:0-46568 GCA_019447015.1 Hymenochirus boettgeri
AACACAGCACTTTCAGCAAAAGAACATCATACCAAAGTAAATATAGTGGTAGTAGGTGATGGTCTGGGGTTGTTTTGCTGCTTCCGGACTGGAAGCTTGCTGTGATAGATGGAACCATGAATTCTACATCTCTACAAAAAAATCTGAAGGAGAATGTCCGGCCATCTGTTCGTCAACTCAAGCTGAAGCAATCTTGGGGCTGAGCAGGACAATGACCCAAAACACACAGGCAAATCCACCCTCTGAATGGCTGAAGAAAACAAATGAAGACTTTGGGTGGCCTAGTCAAAGTCCTGACCTGAATCCTATTGAGATGTTGTGGCATGACCTTAAAAGGCGGTCATGCTAGAAAACCCTCAAATAAAGCTGAATTACAACAATTCTGCAAAGATGAGTGGGCCAAAATTTCCTCCAGAGCGCTGTAAAAGACTCGTTGCAAGTTATCGCAAACGCTTGATTGCAGTTATTGCTGCTAAGGGTGGCCCAACCAGTTATTAGGTTCAGGGGGCAATTTATTTTCACAAAGGGCCATGTAGATTGGAGTTTTTTTTTCTCGCTAAATAATAAAACCATCATTTAAAACTGCATTTGTGTTCAATTATGTTATCTTTGACTAATAGTTAATGGTTTTTGATGAGCAGAAACTTTAGGTGTACAAACATGCAAAAGAATAAGAAATCAGGAAGGGGGCAATAGTTTTTCAATACACTGTATATATATATATATATATATATATATATATTCTCCTATTCCTTTTTATATCTTTAAATCGATCATCAACAGGAAAGAATGTAGAATCATATGCATATTAGTAAACATGAGATCTGATTCAATGAGAGGAGGTTCTGAAATGTGAAGGGACTTCCTCATTTATTTAAGTGATTTAAAGTGTTATGAGTAGTGATGGTTCTGGTTGAGCCTCTCCTGCAGTTGACCCAGTTTCTGTATCCTGAACTCCCCTGGTTCAAGATTTGCAGAGGTAAGTTGAGCAGAGTTAGAACCAGTTGGGGACTGAATAGAGGTTGCTGCTTCTGATCGTATATGGAAGAGACCTGGTTTAAATAGCAAAAGAAAATTCTTTAAGTGATGAATCTATTAATCCTTTATGTGGACATAAGCCAATCTAAATAGGCAGCTTGGCTGGCTATGCCATCACACGTCTCATGAGATCGAGCGCACGGAAGCAGCCTTATCTTATCCTGCACTCTTGCGTAAGTGCAGGATAAGTGGAAGGGGGGAAGAGGAGGAGTTCCAGTATGACGCCTAAAAGGAGGACGGAGGAAAAAGATTGGAAGTAAGGGGTACATTCCAGAATTTATCAGCTAGGGGCTGCCAAGTGACTTCAAGGGCAATTAACCCAATGTTTTATTCTGTGTGCAGGCCCAGGTAAATAGAATAATTAACTATTTTCTAATTTCCTTTATTTTCTCAATAATCCCTTTAATATAGGAATTTTGGAATCAATTTACATTGAAAAAGCTGTGCAGAGATCAGAAAAAATCCGATTTAAATATTTTTTCTAAGGACATTTACCACATTTTTGGGGTATAACTATCAAAGCATCAAAATACACTGTCTGATTAGTTCTTCTTTAGCACAGTAATGGAGATGAACCCATTGGAAGTAATTGCTAAGCACAGAACACTTTCACAGATTACACAAACCTGTAGTTACAATACATTAAAATAGAGCAGGCACAATTATATTGGATCAAATGCATGCAGTCTGCATTACAGAAACAAAAATAAGTATAGGTGATCTGCCCAATGCTTTGTACTTCTTTTCAAATATATCCTAATCAAGAGAGAAAAATACTTTCAGTACCATAGAAAATCTCTAGTGCCATTTTAAACATGATTATAGGAAATGGTAGAAGGATCACTCAAGAACATGTCTTTATTTAATCAAGATGTCTTAGGGGCCGCAATTTGACAAAATATGTCAAAAGTTTTCATTTTGTGCTCAAAATAAATTGTAAGCAGGTTTAAAACTGCCCACCAGGATGACAGGAAAATCCTAGATGGGCCCACAGTCATTAATTCCTTAAATAAAAAATACATTCGAAGGACATAAAGGTCCGTTCACAACATGCGATTGTGGCCCAAAATGGTGGAACCTGCGTCAGTGATGATACGCCGGCCCAACCGTAAGCCATACACAAAGCAATATACAAGCATCAGGTCTGCAATTGCATGCGTTTAATGTGCTAACAGTTAGAAATAAACAAATAAATGGAAAAAATCTAAGGAGCGAGACAAATATGTAACTAAGTGAGAAAAAGGGACATGAAATGTTGTGTTGGCCCTAATGTTAAGTAGTGGTCCCTAACACCTCATTTTAACACTAAATTGTTAAAAAAAGGACATGAAAAGCAGGCATGTGAGTCACACATGTGATATCACTGAACATTTGGTTTTACGGTAAATACCACAATATTAGTGTACAAACTCTTTGAAGATCAACACTTTCATATCCACTGCCATTTCCAGTCAAGGAAAACAATGCTTGGAATATACCAAAGCAGAAAAGAAAAATATTTAGACTGTATGTTCAAATACTGGATTACTGGAAGAAAGTTGATCACTATTTAAAGTATTCATAAGCCTCATATACATGTGCGATTCGGGGGCAAACCAATGACGGTACGTGTGACCATTTTGGACGATTATCATGGTGTGATGGGCACTTTGTTGCCATTTGGTCGGGGCTTGTGATGATCAGCCAGGCGGATCAGGCAACGAGCCACGGCCAACAAAGTGCCTAACATGGTACGATTAACGGCTGAATGAAACGACTGTGCATAAACATGTGCGTTACATGTTTTCATGCATAATCATCATTTTGTTAATAACATTTTAAAAATTACTCAAGAGAGATGAAGAAGGACAGTTAAGAGTAAATTGTATTGTACTGTAACGTGGAGCAGATAAACTAAGGCAAACTTTATTTGCAGCATTCACATTAGTCCAAAGTATATCAACCAAATAGTAATTGTCTAAACAGTCTAAAGTTTGGCCACTTCCGCTAGACCGAGCAAATTACAGAGAAGAAATAAGGGAGTGTAAAATGTATATCACATTCTTATATTTGATCCCTTTTGTGGTCTGGTGTACAAAGTTGAAAAAACAGAAAACAAAGGATATAGACTAGTAAAAAAAATTTATATTTAATGCAAATTGACAGCTCTAAGACTGACACTCTAACTTCCTGCATAGCAGGAATGGATCTATGATCCTTCATGCCAGTGCAATAATCTTACCTCCATAGGGTTAGGCCACAATAGCACGTTCTCTGTTGGCGCATGAGAAAGGCATGTCAAAATGGGTAGCCATTGCATGTGCTGCATTCTGTTTTCAGAGCGCATGAGATCCCTAATTTTTTGTAAATCGCATGTGCTTCCTTAAACAAATTGCGTAAAGCTGCAAAACATCGGTAACGTGGGTGGCCTCAGCCCAAAGAGCAGCCAGACAGCGAACCAAACAAAAAGCACACTTTATGCAGAATGGGGCTGGTAGTTTTGAACCAGCTGTGTAGTATTTAAACTTTGACAGTAGCTTAAAACAGACAATATGAAGAGACACAATGTAATTATTTAATACTATTATGTCTCTATTCTAAGAGCTAGCCCTGCAGATCTGCAATATCTTGTTTCTATAAGTATAGCTATTAATTTCTAATTTTGGAGTAAGTAATTGAGAGATAAGGGCTAGGCCACACATAGCAGTTCTTCGCACGTTTGCGCACGCTCGTTTGCGCTCTTCGCTAAAATGGAATCGCGGGAACGCAAAAAATCCCGCAATTTCGCGATGCGCAGCGATTGCGTGTCCGTTCGCGTTTTGGTAACGCAGAGTTCACCATTTTTGGTGCGTTAACGCATGCGCAAAACGCGAACGCGCAAGAATACAGCACACAATGCGTGCACAGGAATCGCGATTTTGTGCGGCTTCTGTGCATTGCAGTGTGGCCTCACCCTAAGGGCTAAGCCACACTGAAGGGCTATTAAGCGCATCCAATCGCGCTTTTAAAAGCACACACATAGTGTGACCCAGTTGTGTGCCACACTAGTGCCCTAGAAAGCGATGCATAGCGATTCATTCATAGATGCAGCGCATGCGTTGTGGGTGATCATAATCGCACGCCAAACGCACGGTACAGTGTGGCCTCAGGCTCCGGATCTTTAAGTAGATTTACCCTTGAAATCTGGATAGTTGGGGACTGAAGATGGGACCTGAGGAAAATTTTCCGCCTGGCCCAATCTTTAAATTTTCCAATAAACTGTTTGGCATCGATATTTTTCAAATTTTTACTTGCAGTTTGCCAGCAGTTCCAGATATTTTGCCATTAGGAATCCATTGAATGTAGTGTCTCTATTGCCAAACGTAGTAGTAAACTGTCAGAAAGCAGCAAACACAACGACTTTCTACTGAACGTTGCTGAAGCAATCACGCCAGTTTCTGGAATATTTCCCTGAATGTATCACTGAAACATATCCAGAGTTGTTTAGATCAGTTCCCTTTGGTTCATTGTTTAGGATTTCACTTTACAAGCCCATTATAATTCCCTTTCCATAAGTTTAACCAAATGTCATTCAATGTCTACACCAGGGTGTCGGACCTTGGCAGTCCAGGTGTGTGGTGGGAGTTGTAGTTTTCACCCACGGCAGTGCTAGGATCAAACACCACTGGTCTATACAGTTAAACGCCAAGTCATAAGGTGCCACCGGTAAATACCTGGTAAGTAGAATACCGGTCTATAGTGTGTCGGTAATTAGTGTCTGTATGTCTCACATTGTCCGGTACACGTGCCAACACCGCTGCTGGTTATTAGTGATGATGGGTCAATGACAGTGAAGTTTAAACTCCCACAAATTACTGCCCGGCTACAGAGCGTGAGCTGAGCCACTACGGTATGACATCAAGACGCAATCACGCTGCCTCCCATCTCACTGGCCGCACACTTCGGCAAATGGATAGTGGCGGTTAGGTCAGCGTTATTATGGGTTAGGTGGTGGTTAGGTCAGTGTTATTTTGGATAGTAGGGGTTAGGTCAGTGTTATGGATTGTAGTAGTTAGGGCAGTTTTATAATGGAGAGTGGTGGTTTTGGCAGTGTTATTATGGATAGTGGTTGTTAGGTCAGTGTTATATGGATAGTGGGTAGTTAGGTCAATGTTATTATGGATAGTGGTAGTTAGGTCAGTGTTATGGATGTGGTAGTTAGGTCATGTTTATAGCTAGTGGTAGTTAGGTCAATGTTATTATGGATAGTGGTAGTAAGGTCAGTGTTATTTTGGATAGTGGAAGTTAGGTCAGTGTTATTATGGATAGTGGAAGTAGGTCAGTGTTATTATGGATAGTGGAAGGTAGGTCAGTGTTATTATGGATAGTGGTAGTTAGGTCAATGTTATTATGGATAGTGGTATAAGGTCAGTGTTATTTTGGAAGTGGAAGTTAGGTCAGTGTTATTATGGATAGTGGTGGTTAGGTCAGTGTTATGGATAGTGGTGGTTAGGTCAGTGTTAGGATAGTGATGGTTAGGTCAGTGGTATGGATAGTGATGGTTAGGTCAGTGTTATGTATATTGGTATAGTAAGGTCCGTGTATTATGAATAGTGGTAGTGAGTCAGTGTTATGGATAGTGGTGGTTAAGTTTCTAAACTAAAAAATATTGAGAATTACTGGTATTAATGCATTAGATCTGGTTATCCAGGGATAACACTGACCTAATACCACTATCATAATAACATGACCTAACTACCACATCCATAATAACACTGACCTAACTACTACTATCCATAACACTGACCTAACCCCACTATCCATAACACTGACCTAACCACCACTACCATAACAATGACCAACTACACTATCAATAACACTGACCTACTACCAATATACATAACACTGACCTAACCACCACTATCCATAACACTGACCTAACCACCACTATCCATAACACTTACCTAACCACCACTATCCATAACACTGACCTAACCACCACTATCCATAACACTGGCCTAACCAGTGTTATGGATAGTGGTGGTAAGGTCAGTGTTATGGAAAGTGGTAGTTAGGTCAGTGTTATGGAAAGTGGTAGTTAGGTCAGTGTTATGGATATTGGTAGTAAGGTCTGTGTTATTATGAATAGTGGTAGTTAGGTCAGTGTGATGGATAGTGGGGGTTAGGTCAGTGTTATTATGGATAGGGGTGATTAGGTCTGTGTTATTATGGATAGTGGTAGTTAGGTCAATGTTATTATGGATAGTGGTAGTAAGGTCAGTGTTATTTTGGATAGTGGAAGTTAGGTCAGTGTATTATGGATAGTGGTGGTTAGGTCAGTGTTATGGATAGTGTGGTTAGGTCAGTGTTATGGATAGTGATGGTTAGGTCAGTGTTATGGATAGTGATGTAGGTCTGTTATGTATATTGGTAGTAAGGTCAGTGTTATTATGAATAGTGGTAGTTAGGTCATGTTATGGATAGTGGTGGTTAAGTTTCTAAAACTAAAAAATATGAGAATTACTGTATTAATGCATATAGATCTGTTTATCAGGATAAACACTGACCTAATACCCACTATCCATAATAACAATGACCTAACTACCACTATCCATAAACACTGACCTAACTATACTATCATAACACTGACCTAAACCCCCACTATCCATAACACTGACCTAACCACACTATCCATAACACTGACCTAACTACCACTATTCATAATACACTGACCTTACTACCAATATACATAACACTGACCTAACCACCACTATCATAACACTGACCTAACCACCACTATCCATAACACTTACCTAACCACCACTATCCATAACAGACCTAACACCACTATCCATAACACTGGCTAACCAGTGTTATGGATAGTGGTGGTAAGGTCAGTGTTATGGAAGTGGTAGTTAGGTCAGTGTTATGGAAAGTGGTAGTTAGTCAGTGTTATGGATATTGGTGTAGGTCTGTGTTATTATGAATAGTGGTAGTTAGGTCAGTGTGATGGATAGTGGGGTTAGGTCAGTGTTATTATGGATAGGGGTGATTAGGTCTGTGTTATTATGGATAGTGGTAGTTAGGTCAATGTTATTATGGATAGTGGTAGTAAGGTCAGTGTTATTTTGGATAGTGGAAGTTAGGTCAGTGTTATTATGGATAGTGGTGTTAGGTCAGTGTTATGGATAGTGGTGGTTAGGTCAGTGTTATGGATAGTGATGGTTAGGTCAGTGTTATGGATAGTGATGGTTAGGTCAGTGTTATGTATATTGGTAGTAAGGTCAGTGTTATTATGAATAGTGGTAGTTAGGTCAGTGTTTATGATAGTGGTGGTTAAGTTTTCTAAAACTAAAAAATATGAGAATTACTGGTATTAATGCATATAGATCTGGTTTTCAGGGATAACACTAACCTAACTACCACTATCCATATAACACTGACCTAACTACCACTATCCATATAAACACTGACCTAACTACTACTATCCATAACACTGACCTAACCCCACTATCCATAACACTGACCTAACCACCACTATCCATAACACTGACCTAACTACCACTATTCATAATAACACTGACCTTACTACCAATATACATAACACTGACCTAACAATCAAACACTGACCTAACACACTACCTAACCATTACCTAACCACCACTATCCATAACACACCTAACCACCATATCCATACACTGACCTAACCAGTGTTATGGATAGTGGTGGTAAGGTCAGTGTTATGGAAAAGGTGGTAGTTAGGTCAGTGTTTATGGAAAGTGGTGTAGGTGTTATGGATTTGGTAGTAAGGTCTGTGTTATTATGAATAGTGGTAGTTAGGTCAGTGTGATGGATGTGGGGGTTGGTCAGTGTTATTATGGAAGGGGTGATTAGGTCTGTGTTATTATGGATAGTGGTGGCTAGGTCAGTCTTATGGATATAAGTAGTTAGGTCAGTGTTATTATGTAAGTGTAGTTAGGTCAGTGCTATTATGGAATCAGATATGAATATAGTTCCTGGTCTTGTACAAACGGCAGGTCCAAGGGCTCTTAAGGTGCTTCTGTCCAAGAGCACACAATACTGAAAAAAAAAAAGAAGGTAGAACCAGGACCAAAATTGCAAGTTGCAATGGTGCTTTAATAGCAAACGGTACACGAATGTGGGTCCAAACACACTTTTATCAAGTGACACTTGAAAAGGTGTTTGGACCCAAAACATGTCATGTACTGTTTGCTATAAAGCACATTGCAACTTGCAATTTTGGTCCGGTCTCTACCTTCTTTTGTTGTTTTCACTATTATGGAATCAGGTCAGTGTTATTATGGATAGTAGGTCAGTGCTAGTATGGATAGTAGGTCAGTGTTATGGATAGGGGTAGTTAGGTCAGTGTTATGGATAGTGATAGTTAGGTCAGTGTTATGGATAGTGGTGGTTAGGTCAGTGTTATTATGGATAGTAGTAGTTAGGTCAGTGTTATAGATAGTGGTAGTTAGGTCAGTATTATTATGGATAGTGGTAGTTAGGTCAGTGTTATGGATTGTGTAGTTAGGGCAGTGTTATTATGGAGAGTGGTGGTTTAGCCCGTGTTATTATAGATAGTGGTTGTTAGGTCAGTGTTATTTTGGATAGTAGTGGTTAGGTCAGTGTTATTCTGAATAGTAGTAGATAGGTCAGTGTTATTATGGATAGTACTAGTTAGGTCAGTGTTATTATGGATAGTGGTAAGGTCAGTGTTATTATGTATAGTGTGTTAGTAGTGTTAGGTATGGTGGTTAGGTCAAGTGTTATTATGGATAGTGGTGGTAAGGTCAGTGTTATGGAAAGTGGTAGTAAGGTCAGTGTTAGTATGAATAGTGGTAGTTAGGTCAGTGTGATGGATAGTGGGGTTAGGTCAGTGTTATTATGGATAGTGGTGATTAGGTCTGTGTTATTATGGATAGTGGTGGTTAGGTCAGTCTTATGGATATAAGTAGTTAGGTAAGTGTTATTATGGAAGTGGTAGTTAGGTCAGTGCTATTATGGAATCAGGTCAGTGTTATTATGGATAGTAGGTCAGTGCTAGTATGGATAGTAGGTCAGTGTTATGGATAGTGGTGGTTGTTGGTGTGTTGGAGTGTTAGGTCAGTGTTATGGATGTTGGTATAGGGTTATGTAGAGGTTAGGTCAGTGTTATTATAGATAGTGGTAGTTAGGTCAGTATTATTATGGATAGTGGTAGTTAGGTCCATGTTATTATGGACAGTGGTGAGTTAGGTTATGGATTGTAGTAGTTAGGGGCAGTGTTATTATGGAGGAGCGGTGGGTTTAGCCCGTGTTATTATAGATAGTGGTTGTAGGTCAGTGTTATTTTGGATAGTAGTGGTTAGGTCCGTGTTATCTGAATAGTAGTAGATAGGTCAGTGTTATTATGGATAAGTACTAGTTAGGTCAGTGTTATTATGGATAGTGGTAGTTAGGTCAGTGTTATTTGGATAGTGGTAGTTAGGTCCAGTGTCTATTTTGGATAGTGGTAGTTAGGTCAGTGTTATTATGGATAGTAGTAGTTAGGTCAGTGTTTATTATGGACAGTGGTGGTTTGGTCAGTGTTATTGGATAGTGGTGGTTGGTCAGTCTTGTAAGGATAGTGGTGGTTAGGTCAGTGTTATGGATTGTGGTGGTATGTCAGGTATTATGGTTAGTGGTGGTTAGGTCAGTGTTAGGATAGGTGGTTCGTTAGGTCAGGTGTTACTATGGACAGTGGTAGTTAGGTCAGTGTTAGGATTGTAGTAGTTAGGTCAGTGTTATTATGGAAGTGGTAGTTAGGTCAGTGCTATATGGAATCAGGTCAGTGTTATGTATAGGATAGGTAGGTCAGTGTTTTATGGGAGTGGTAGTTAGGTCAGTGTTAGGATAGGGTGGTAGGTCAGTGTTATGGATAGTGGTGGTTAGGTCGTGTTTGTATAGTGGTGGTAGGTCAGTGTATTAGGATAGTGTAGTTAGGTCATTGTTATTATGTAAGTGGTAGTTAGGTCAGTGCTATTATGGAATCAGATATGAATATAGTTCCTGGTCTTGTACCAAACGGCAGGTCCAAGGGCTCTTAAGGTGCTTCTGTCCAAGAGCACACAAATACTGAAAACAAACAAAGAAGGTAGAACCAGGACCAAATTGCAAGTTGCAATGGTGCTTTAATAGCAAACGGTACACGACATGTTTCGGGTCCAAACACCTTTTATCAAGTGACACTTGATAAAAGGTGTTTGGACCCAAAACATGTCATGTACTGTTTGCTATTAAAGCACCATTGCAACTTGCAATTTTGGTCCGGTCTCTACCTTCTTTTGTTGTTTTCACTATTATGGATAGTAGGTCAGTGTTATTATGGATAGTAGGTCAGTGCTAGTATGGATAGTAGGTCAGTGTTATGGATAGTGGTAGTTAGGTCAGTGTTATTTTGGATAGTGGTAGTTTAGGTCAGTGTTATTATGGATAGTAGTAGTTAGGTCAGTGTTATTATGGACAGTGGTGGTTTGGTCAGTGTTATTATGGAGAGTGGTGGTTTGGTCAGTCTTGTAATGGATAGTGGTGGTTAGGTCAGTGTTATGATTGTGGTGGTTATGTCAGTGTTATTATGGATAGTGGTGGTTAGGTCAGTGTTATGGATTGTAGTAGTTAGGTCAGTGTTATTATGGAAGTGGGTAGTTAGGTCAGTGCTATTATGGAATCAGGTCAGTGTTATTATGGATAGTGGTGGTTAGGTCAGTGTTATGGATAGTGGTGGTTAGGTCAGTGTTATGGATAGTGGTGGTTAGGTCAGTGTTATGTATAGTGGTGGTTAGGTCAGTGTTATTATGGATAGTAGTAGTTAGGTCAGTGTTATTATAGATAGTGGTAGTTAGGTCAGTGTTATTATGGATAGTGGTAGTTAGGTCAATGTTATTATGGACAGTGGTAGTTAGGTCAGTGTTATGGATTGTAGTAGTTAGGGCAGTGTTATTATGGAGAGCGGTGATTTAGCCCGTGTTATTATAGATAGTGGTTGTTAGGTCAGTGTAATTTTGGATAGTAGTGGTTAGGTCCGTGTTATTCTGAATAGTAGTAGATAGGTCAGTGTTATTGTGGATAGTACTAGTTAGGTCAGTGTTATTATGGATAGTGGTAGTTAGGTCAGTGTTATTATGGATAGTGGTAGTTAGGTCAGTGTTATTATGGATAGTGGTAGTTAGGTCAGTGTTATTTTGGATAGTGGTAGTTAGGTCAGTGTTATTATGGATAGTGGTAGTTAGGTCAGTGTTATTTTGGATAGTGGTAGTTGGGTCAGTGTTATTTTGGATAGTGGTAGTTAGGTCAGTGTTATTATGGATACTAGTAGTTAGGTCAGTGTTATTATGGACAGTGGTGGTTTGGTCAGTGTTATTATGGATAGTGGTGGTTTGGTCAGTGTTGTTATGGATAGTGGTGGTTAGGTCAATGTTATGGATTGTGGTGGTTAGGTCAATGTTATTATGGACAGTGGTAGTTAGGTCAGTGTTCTACCTTCTTTGTTGTTTTTCACTATTATGGAATCAGGGCAGGTTTATATGGATAGTAGGTGTGCTAGTATGGATAGTAGGTCAGTGTTATGGATAGGGGTAGTTAGGTCAGTGTTATGGAATAGTGATAGTTAGGTCAGTGTTATGGATAGTGGTGGTTAGGTCAGTTTATATGGATAGTAGTAGTTAGGTCAGGTTATAGATTAGTGGTGAGTTAGGTCAGTGTTATGGATAGTGGTAGTTAGGTCAGTGTTATGGATTGTAGTAGTTAGGGCAGTGTTATTATGGAGAGTGGTGGTTTAGCCCGTGTTATTATAGATAGTGGTTGTTAGGTCAGTGTTATTTTGGATAGTAGTGGTTAGGTCAGTTGTATCTGAATAGTGTGAGATAGGTCAGTGTTATTATGGATAGTACTAGTTAGGTCAGGGTTATTATGGATAGTGGTAGTTAGGTCAGTGTTATTATGTATAGTGGTGGTTAGGTCAGTGTTAGGATAGTGGTGGTTAGGTCAGTGTTATTATGGATAGTGGTGGTAAGGTCAGTGTTATGGAAAGTGGTAGTAAGGTCAGTGTTAGTATGAATAGTGGTAGTTAGGTCAGTGTGATGGATAGTGGGGTTAGGTCAGTGTTATTATGGATAGTGGTGATTAGGTCGTGTTATTATGGATAGTGGTGGTTAGGTCAGTCTTATGGATCTAAGTAGTTAGGTAGTGTTATTATGGAAGTGGTAGTTAGTAGTAGTTAGGTCAGTGTCCCACTATCCATAACACTGACCTAACCACCACTATCCATAACACTGACCTAACTACCACTATTCATAATAACACTGACCTTACTACCAATATACATAACACTGACCTAACCACCACTATCCATAACACTGACCTAACCACCACTATCCATAACACTTACCTAACCACCACTTAATCAGAACACTGACTAACCAGCCCCCCCCCCCCCAAACCCCCCCCCCACTAATCCATAAACTGGCCTAACCAGTGTTATGGATAGTGTGGTAAGGTCATGTTTATGGATGAGTTAGGTCAGTGTTATGGAGTGTAGTTAGTCAGTGTTATATGGAGATGTAGTGGTTGGCAGTTATTATGGAATAGTGGGATTGGTCAGTGTGATGGATGTGGAGTTGGGTCAGTGTTTATGATAGTTGATTAGGTCGTGTTATTATGGATATTGGTATTTAGGTCAAGTTTAGTTATGGATATGTGGTAGTAAGGTCAGTGTTATTTGGATAGTGGATTAGTCAGTTGTTATTATGGATATGGTGGTAGGTCAGTGTTATGGATAGTGGGTGAGGTCAGTGTTATGATAGTGGGTTAGGTCAGTGTTATGGATGTGGTTAGGTCATTGGTTATTATATTGGTAGTAAGGTCAGTGTTATTATGAATAGTGGTAGTCTAAGGTCAGTGTTATTTGGATGTGGTGGTTCAGTTCTAAAACTAAAAATATGAGATTACTGGTATAATGCATATAGATCTGGTTTATTTCCAGGATAGACACTGACCTAACTACCCACTGATCCATAATTAACACTGACCTAACTACCACTATCCATATAACCTGACCTAACTACTACTATCCTAACACTGACCTAACCCCCACTATCCATACACTGACCTAACCACCACTATCCATAACACTGACCTAACTACCACTATTCATAATAACACTGACCTCACCAATAACATAACATGACTACCACCACTATCCCTAACAACTGACCTAACCACCACTATCCATAACACTTACCTAACCACCACTATCCATAACACTACCTAACCACCACTATCCATAACACTGGCCTAACCAGTGTTATGGATAGTGGTGGTAAGGTCAGTGTTATGGAAAGTGTAGTTAGGTCCAGTGTTATGGAAAGTGGTGTTAGGTCAGTGTTATGGATATTGGTAGTAGGTCTTGTGTTATTTATGAATAGTGGTAGTAGGTCATGTGATGATGTGGGGGTTATGGTCCAGTGTTATTATGGATAGGGGTGATTAGGTCTGTGTTATTATGGTAGTGGTAGTTAGGTCAATGTTATGGATAGTGGTAGTAAGGTCAGTGTTATTTTGGATAGTGGACAGTTAGGTCAGGTGTTATTATGGATAGTGGTGTTTAGGTCAGTGTTATGGATATGGTGGTTAGGTCATGTTATGGATAGTGATGGTTAGGTCAGTGTTATTGATAGTGATGGTTAGGTAGTGTTATGTATATTGGTATAAGGTCATGTTATTATGAATAGTGGTAAGTTAGGTCAGTGTTATGGATAGTGGTGGTTTAAGTTTCTAAACTAAAAATATTGAGAATTACTGGTATTAATGCTATAGATCTGGTTTATCCAGGATAACACTGACCTACTACCACTATCCATAATCACATGACCTAACTACCCCTATCCAAATAACACTGCTACTAACTACTACTCCATAACACTACCTAACCCACTATCCATAACACTGACCTAACCACCACTATCCATACCACTACCCTAACTACACACCTATTCATAATAACACTGAGACCTTACTACTATACAATAAAGAACATGACCTAACCACCACTACCATAACACTGAACCTACCCCCACTATCCCAACCCTTACCTACCCCACTATCCTACACTGACCTAACCACCACTATCCATGAACCCTGACCTAAGCCAGTGGTTATGGATAGTGTGTGGTAAGGTTCATGTTATGGAAAGTGTAGTTAGGTCAGTGTTATGGAAAGTTGGTAGTTAGGTCAGTGTTATGGAATATTTGGTAGTAATGTCTGTTTATTATAATAGTGGTAGTTAGGTCAGTTGTGATGATAGTGGGGGTTAGGTCAGTGTTATTATGGTAGGGGTGAGTAGTCTGTGTTATTATGGATAGTGGTGCTAGGTCAGTCTTATGGATTAAGTAGTTAGGTCAGTTTATTATGTAAGTGGGTAGTTAGGTCAGTGCTATTATGAATCGATATAATATAGTTCCTGGTCTTGTAGCCAACGCAGGTCCAAGGCTCTTAAGTTGCTTCTGTCCAAGAAGCACACAATACTGAAAACACAACAAAAGAGGTAGAACAGGACCAAAATTGCAAGTTGCAATGGTGCTTTAAATAGCAAACGGTACACGACATGTTTTTGGGTCCAAACCCTTTTTATCAAGCTGACACTTGATAAAAGGTGTTTGACCCAAACACTGTCATTTCTGTTTTGTCTATAAAGCACCATTGCAACTTGCAATTTTGGTCCGGTCTCTACTCCTTCTTTTGTTTGTTTCACTATTATGGAATCAGGTCAGTGGTTATTATGGATATAGGTCAGTGCGAGTATGGATAGAGGTCGTGTTTATGGATAGGGGTATTAGGGTCGATGTTATGAGATAGTGATAGTTTTAGGTCGTGTTATGGATAGTGGGTGGTTAGGTCAGTGTTATTATGTGATAGTAAGTAGTTCGTCAGTGTTATAGATATTGGTCGTTAGGTGTCACTATTATTATGGATAGTGGTAGTAGGGTCAGTGTTATGGATTGTATAGTTAGGGCATGTGTATTCTGGAGAGTGTGGTTTAGCCCGTGTTATTATAGAAAGTGGTTGTTAGGTCGTGTTATTTTTGGATAGTGAGTGTGTTAGGTCAGTGGTTATTCTAATATTAGAGTAGGTCCGTGTTATTATGATAGTCTAGTTAGGTCAGTGTTTATTGATGGAAGTGGTAGTTGGTCAGTGTTTATAGTATAGCAAGTGGTGGTTGGTCAGTGGTTATGGAAGTGGGTGCGTTAGGTCAAGTGTTTATTATGGATAGTGTGGTAAGGTCCAGTGTTATGGAAAGTGGTAGTAGGTCCGTGTTAGTATGAATAGTGGTAGTTAGGTTCAGTGTGGATGGATAGTGGGTAGGTCCGTTGTTATTATGGATAGTGGTGCATAGTGAGGTCTCGGGTATTAACTTGGCTAGTGGTGGTTAGGTCAAGTCTTATGAATAAGTAGTTCGTATTGTTATTCTGGAAGTGGGCTAGTTTAGGGTCAGTGCTATTATGGAATCAGGTCATGTTATTAGGGATAGTAGGTCAGTCTAGTATGGATTTAGGTCGTTATAGATAGTGGTTGTTAGGTCTGTTATGGATGTGGTGGTTAGGTCAGTGTTATGGATTTGGTGCTTAGGTCAGTGTTATGGATAGTAAGTAGTTTAGGCAAGTGTATTATAGATAGTGGTAGTTAGGTCAGTATTATTATATTGATATGGTATGTGGGTAGGTGTGAGGCAATGTTATTATGGACCAGTGGTAGTTAGGTCAGTGTTATGGATTGTAAGTTAGTTAGGGCAGTGTTTATTATGGAGAGACGTGTGGTTTAGTGCCCGTTGTTATTATAGACTAGTGGTTGTTAGGTCCAGTGTTATTTTGGATGTAGTGGTTAGGTCATGTTATTCGAATAAGTAGTGATAGGTCAAGTGTTAATTATGGATAGTACAACTAGTTGGTCGTGTATTTATGGATAGTGGGTTGTTAGGTCATGTTATTTGGATAGTGGTAGTTAGGTTCCGAGTGTTATTGTTTGGATCAGTGGTAGTTAGTCATGTTATTATGGATAGTAGTAGTTAGTCCAGGTGTTATATATGGACAGTGGTGGTTTGGTCAGTGTTATTATGGATTGGTGGTTTGGTCAGTCTGTAATGGATAGTGGTGGTTAGTGTCAAGTTTGTTAGATTTTTGTGGTTAGTCAGGTGTGGTATTATGGATCGTGGTGTTAGGTCAGTGTTATGGGATATGGGTAGTTAGGTCAGTGTTAACTATGGAACAGTGGTAGTTAGGTCAGTGTTTATGGATTGTAGTACGATTAAGGTCAGTGTTATTATGGAAGTGTATTAGGGCAGTGCTATATATGGAATCAGTCAGTGTTATTATGGATATATAGGAGTAGGTGGAGTGGTATTGGTATGGTGTAGTTAGGTATGTGTTGGTAGTTGTGACAGTGTTATGGCTAGTGGTGGTTAGGTCAGTGTTATGTAAGTGAGAGTGGTTCGGTTTCAGTGTTATTATGGATATGTATAGTTAGGTCATTGTTATTATGTAAGTGGTATTGGTCATGCTATTATGTATCAGATATGAATAGTTCCTGTCTTGTACCAAACGGCAGGTCCAGAGTGCTCTTCAGGTTGCTTCGTCCCAAAGAGCACACAAATACTGAAAACAACAAAAGAAGGTAGAAACCAGGACAAAATTGCAAGTTGCAATGGTGCTTTAATACAAACGGTACACGACATGTTTCGGGTCAAACCCCTTTATCAATTTGACACTTGTAAAATGGTGTTTGACCCAAAAACATGTCATGTACTGTTTGCTATTAAAGCACCATGCAAACATGCAATTTGGGTCCGTCCTCATACCCTTCTTTGTTGTTTTCTTTCACTATGAGGATAGTAGGTCAGTGTTGATTAGGAAGTGGGTGTGCCTAGGGTCGGTATGGATAGTGGAGTAGTCAGTGTTAGATGCAGTGGTAGTTAGGTCAGTGTTATTTGTAGTAATTTTCGTGTTATGGAAGTGTGTAGTTAGGTCAGTGTATTAGGACATAGGGTAGTTTAATGATGTAGGTCAGTGTTATTATGGATAGGGTGTTTGGTCAGTTAGTTATGGAGTGGTGGGTTTCGGTCAGTGCTTTATGGAGTGGTGGTTAGGTCCAAGTGTTATGTATGTGGTGGTTATTTGTTATTATGGATAGTGAGTGGTTCAGGTTCAGTTGTTTGGATTAGTGTAGGTCGTGTTAATGGCTGGAGTAGGTCAGTGCTATTATGGAATCAGTAATTATTAGTAGTCATGTCTTAAGGTACCAATGGATAGGTCTATGGCTTATGATAGTGGTGTTCTGTCCAGATGCCAATATTGATATACAACAGTAGGTAGAACCAGACCAATGAAGTTCAATGATCGTGTGCTTATGCAACGTACAGTCGAATTTTCGTCATAGAACTGTTTAGGTCAAGTGTCTTGATAATGATTTACCAAAACTGTATGTACGTTTGATAGCTCATGCATTTGGTCGGTCCTTTTTTCATTTAAATGGGTAAGTCAGTGTTTAAAGGATCAGTAGTTGTATTATTAGGCATTAGTAGTGGTAGTTTAGGTCAGTTTATTTGACCGTGGTAGTTTAAGGTCAGTGTTTATATGTGAGTAGTATCAGTAGGCAGTGTTTTATTATGCAGAGCTGGTGGTTTAGCGCGTGTTTTATTAGGATAGTGGTGGTTGTCAGGTCATTTTTAGGATAGTGTGGTTAGGTCTATGTTATGATCTGAATAGGGTGGTTATTCGTATTAGGATAATGGTTTATTGTCGGGATAGTAATAGTTTATGTCATGTTATTATGGACTGTGGTAGTTAGGTCAGTTAGTTATGGATTGAGTAGTTGTAGGTCAGTGTTTTTGGAGTGGTAGTTGGTCGTGTAGTTTATCGGATTATGTATGGTATTAGTCAGTGTCTTATTGGATCGTGGTATTTAGGTCAGTGTTATTTGGATGATAGTGGTGTTATCATGTTATTTGGATAGTGGTAGGTTAGGTCAGGTCTGTTATTATGGTTGGTATATGTAGTGGTAGTCATGTGTGTTTGGGTATGCTATTAGGGTGTAGTTTAGGTCATGGTTTATTATGAGAAGTTGGTGTTATGTCAGTGTTGATTATGGATATGGGTGTTAGGTCACGTTATGTATGGTACGTGGTAGCTGTTATGATCAGTGGTACTTGGGTCGTGATTGTAGTAGTTAGGCAGTGTTATTATGGAGGCGGTGTTTACCCGTGTTATTATAGGATAGGTGGTTGTTAGGTCAGTGGTTTTTGGATAGTAGTTGTTAGGGTCCTTTTATTCTGAATAGTAGTAGATAGGCAGTGTTGATTATGGATAGTACTATTAGGTCAGTGTTATTATGGATAGTGGTATTAGGTCAGTGTTATTTTGGATAGATGGTAGTTAGGTCAGTGTTACTGTAGTTAGTTATTATTGGAATGTGTAGTTAGTCAGTTGTTATTATGGATGTAGGTAGTTTAAGGTCATGTTTTATGGACTAGTGGTGGTTAGTGGTCAGTGTTATTATTGGATGTTGAAGTTAAGGTCGGTTATTAGGTATAGATCTAGTAGTGTTTATTATGGATATGGTGGTTGGTCAGTTTTATTATGGATAGTGTGGTTAGTCAGTGTTATGGATAGTGGTGTTAGGTCAGTGGATTTGGTTCCAATTAGTAGGACAGTGGTAGTTTAGGTCAGTGTTATGGATTGAGTAGTTAGGGCATGTTATATGGAAGGAAGGTGGTTTGCGTGTGTTTATGGACATGAGTGTTGTTGGTCAGTGTTATTTGGATAAGTGATGGTTAGGTCATTGTTTGATCTGATCGTGGTTATAGGTCAGTGGTTAGTTATGGATAGTGATAGGGTTAGGTCAGTTTTATGTGATAGTGGTAGTTGGTCAGTGGTTTATTGGACTAGTGGTAGTTTAGTGTCAGTTGTTATGCTTTTATAGTTAGGGCTGATTTAGTTTGGCAGAGTTGGTCAATGTGTATTATGGAGATAGTGGTTGTTAGGTCCAGTGTTATTAGTGGACAGTGGTGGTTTGGGGGTGGGGGTCAGTGTTATTATGGACAGTGGTGGTTTGGCGTGTTGTCATGGAATTTGTGGATTCAGGTTTATGGATAGTGGGGGTTTGGGTCAGTGTTATGATGGTATAGTGGTGGTTAGGTCACAAGTGTTATATTGGATAAGTGGTGCGTTTAGGTCGTGTTTGATTTAGTCAGTGGACAATGAGTAAGAGGTCAGTGTTATAGATAGTAGTAGTATTTGAAGGTCCAGTTGTTATTATGGGATAGTTGTGTATGTCAGTTTTGACAGTGGTGGTTTGTCCTGTTATTTGGATAGTGGGGGTTAGTTAGTCAGTGTTTAGTGGATAGTGTGGTGGTTAGTGGTCAGTGTTTATTGGATGTGGTGTTTAAGGGGTCATGTTATTAGGAGGAGTTGTGTTTAGTCAGTGTTTATTATGGGGATAAGTAGTTTTTAGTCAGTTTATTATGGAGAGTGGTGGGTTACTCAACTCAGTGTTATTATGGGTAGTGGGTGGTTGGGGTCAGTGTTATTATGGAATTGGTGTTTGGTGGGTGTTATGGTGGGTTTGGTGTGTAGTGGGGGGTTTGCTGTCCCGTGTTTCATGGTCGCGTGGGTGGTTCGGCGGTTCAGCGGAGTGTTCTTTGCTTATGTGTGAGTTCGTGACGCGTAGAGTCCTTACTATGGATGGATATTGTGGTCAGGTCAGTGTTATGGATATGGGTGAGTGGATATTTTAATGTCAGAGAGTGGGTTATCCGATATTGGGTAGTAACGGTCATGTGTTTCTTCTGATAGTGGTATCCATAACACTGACCTAACCACCACTATCCATAACACTTACCTAACCACCACTATCCATAACACTGACCTAACCACCACTATCCATAACACTGACCTAACCAGTGTTATGGATAGTGGTGGTAAGGTCAGTGTTATGGAAAGTGGTAGTTAGGTCAGTGTTATGGAAAGTGGTAGTTAGGTCAGTGTTATGGATATTGGTAGTAAGGTCTGTCACTGACCTAACCCCACTATCCATAACACTGACCTAACCACCACTATCCATAACACTGACCTAACCTAACTACCACTATTCATATAACACTGACCTTACTACCAATCACATAACACTGACCTAACCACCCCTATCCATAAACACTGACCTAACCACACTATCCATAACACTTACCTAACCACCACTATCCATAACACGACCTAACCACCATATCCATAACACTGACCTAACCAGTGTTATGGATAGTGGTGGTAAGGTCAGTGTTTATGGAAAGTGGTAGTAGGTCAGTGTTATGGAAAGTGGTAGTAGGGTCGTTATGGATATTGGTAGTAAGGTCTGTGTTATTATGATGTGGTAGTTAGGTCAGTGTGATGGATGAGTGGGGGTTAGGTCAGTGTTATTATGGATAGGGGTGATTAGGTCTGTGTTATTATGGATAGTGGGTGGCTAGGTCAGTCTTATGGATATAAAGTAGTTGGTCAGTGGTTTTATGTAAGTGTTAGTTAGGTCAGTGCTATTATGGAATCAGATATGAAATATAGTTCCTGGTCTTGTACCAACGGCAGGTCCAAGGGGCTCTTAAGTGCTTCTGTCCAAGAGCACACAAATACTGAAAACACAAAAGAAGGTAGAACCAGGACCAAAATTGCAAGTGCAATGTGCTTTAATCAACAAACGGTACACGAATGTTGGTCCAAACACCACTTTTATCAAGTGACACTTGATAAAAGGTGTTTGGACCCAAAACATGTCATGTACGTTTGCTATTAAAGCACCATTGCAACTTGCAATTTTGGTCCGGTCTCACCTTCTTTTGTTGTTTTCACTATTATGATCAGTCAGTTTATTATGATAGTGGCAGTGTAGTATGGATAGTAGGTCCGTATGTATGGATAGTGGTAGTTTGGTCAGTGTTAGGAGGTAGTGGATAGTTTAGGTCAGTGTTATGGATAGGGTGGTTAGGTCAGTGTTATTATGGATAGTAGTAGTTAGGTCAGGTTATAGATTAGTGGTGAGTTAGGTCAGTATTATATGGATGTGGTAGTTAGGTCAGTTGTTATGGATTGTAGTAGTTAGGGCAGTGTTATTATTAGGAGAGTGGTGGTTTAGCCCGTGTTTATTTAGATAGTGGTAGTTAGGTCAGTGTTATTTTGGATAGTAGTGGTTAGGTCAGTGTTATTCTGAATAGTAGTAGATAGGTCAGTGTTATTATGGATAGTACTAGTTAGGTCAGTGTTATTATGGATAGTGGTATTAGTCAGTGTTATTATGTATAGTGGTGGTTAGGTCAGTGTTATGGATAGTGGTGGTTAGGTCAGTGTTTATTATGGATAGTGGTGGTAGGTCAGTGTATGGAAAGTGGTAGTAAGGTCAGTGTTAGTATGATAGTGGTAGTTAGGTCAGTGTTGATGGATGTGGGGTTAGGTCAGTGTTATTATGGATAGTGGTGATTAGGTCTGTGTTATTATGGATAGTGGTGGTTAGGTCAGTCTTATGGATATAAGTAGTTAGGTAAGTGTTATTATGGAAGTGGTAGTTAGGTCAGTGCTATTAGGCATCAGTCAGTGTTATTATGGATAGTAGGCGTGTCAGTGCTAGTATGGATAGTAGGTCAGTGGTTATGGATAGTGGTGGTTAGGTCAGTGTTATGATAGTGGGTGTTAGGTCAGTGTTTGGATAGTGGTTCCTTAGGTCAGTGTTATGGATAGTAGTAGTTAGGTCAGTGTTATTATAGATAGTGGTAGTTAGGTCAGTATTATTATGGATAGTGGTAGTTAGGTCAATGTTATTATGGACAGTGGTAGTTAGGTCAGTGTTATGGATTGTAGTAGTTAGGGGCAGTGTTATTATGGAGAGCGGTGGTTTAGCCGTGTTTATATAGATGTGGTTGTGTAGGTCAGTGTTATTGGATAGTAGTGGTTAGGTCAGTGTTATTCTGAATGTAGTAGATAGGTCAGTGTTATTATGGATAAGTACTAGTTGGTCAGTGTTATTATGGATAGTGGGTATTAGGTCAGTGTTATTTTGGATAGTGGTAGTTAGGTCCAGTGTTATTTTGGATAGTGTAGTTAGGTCAGTGTTATATGGATAGTAGTAGTTGGTCAGTGTTATTATGGACAGTGGTGGTTTGGTCAGTGTTATTATGGATAGTGGTGGTTGGTCAGTTCTTGTAAGGGATAGTGGTGGTTAGGTCAGTGTTATGGAGTTGTGTGGTTTTATGTCAGTGTTATTCTGATCAGTGGTGGTTAGGTCATGGTTATGGATTCGGGTAGGAGGTCATGTTTACTATGGACAGTGGTAGTTAGGTCAGTGTTTGGATGGATTGTAGTAGTTAGGGATCATGTTATTATGGAAGTGGTAGTTAGGTCTGCTATAGGAATCAGGTCGTGTTATTATGGATAGTAGGTCAGTTTATTATGGATAGTGGTAGTTAGGTCAGTGTTATGGGATAGTGGTGGTATAGGTCAGTGTAGTTGGATAGTGTGGTTAGGTCATGTTATGTATATGGTGGTTAGGTCAGTGTATTATGGATAGTAGTAGTTAGGTCAGTTGTTATTATGTTAAGTGGTAGTTAGTCAGTGCTATATGGAATCAGATATGAATATAGTTCCTGGTCTTGTACCAAACGGCAGGTCCAAGGGCTCTTAAGGTGCTTCTGTCCAAGAGCACACAAATACTGAAAACAAAAAAGAAGGGTAGAACCAGGACCAAATTGCAAGTTGGCAATGGTGCTTTAATAGCAAACGGTAACACGACAGGTTCGGGTCCAAACACCTTTTATCAAGTGACCTTGATAAAGGTGTTGGACCCAAAACATGTCATGTACTGTTTGCCTATTAAAGCACCATGCAACTTGCAATTTTTGGTCGGTCTCTACCTTCTTTTGTTGTTTCACTATTATGGATAGTAGGTCAGTGTTATTATGGATAGTAGGTCAGTGCTAGTATGGAATAGTAGAGTTAGAGGTGGATGGATAGTGGTAGTTTTAGGTCAGTGTTATTTTGATGTAGTAGGTGAGTCTATTATGGATGTAGTAGTTAGTCAGTGTTATTATGGACAGTGTGTGGTTTGGTCAGTGGTTATTATGGAGAGTGGTGGTTTGGCTCAGTCTTGTAATGGATAGTGGTGGTTAGGTCAGTGTTATGATTGTGGTGGTTATGTCAGTGTTATTATGGTAGTGGGTGGTTAGGTCAGTGTTATGGATTGTAGTAGTTAGGTCATGTTATATGGAAGTGGTAGTTAGGTCAGTGCTTTGGAATCAGGTCAGTGTTATTATGGATAGTAGGTCAGTGTTTATTATGGATAGTGGTAGTTAGGTCAGTGTTATGGATAGTGTGGTTAAAGTTCGTGTATGGATAGTGGTGGTTAGGTCATGTTATGGATAGTGGTGGTAGGTCAGTGTTATGTATAGTGGTGGTTAGGTCAGTGTTATTATGGATAGTAGTAGTTAGGTCAGTGTTATTATAGATGTGGTAGTTAGGTCAGTGTATATGGATAGTGGTAGTTAGGTCATGTTATTATGGACCAGTGGTAGTTAGGTCAGTGGTTATGGATTTGTAGTAGTTAGGCAGTGTTTTATGGAGAAGCGGTGATTATACAGCCCTGTTATTAAGATAGTGGTTGTTAGGTCAGTGTAATTTTGGATAGTAGTGGTTAGGTCCGTGTTATTCTGATAGTAGTAGATAGGTCAGTGTTATTGTGGGATAGTAACTAGTTAGGTCAGTGTATTATGGATGTGGTAGTTAGTCAGTGTTATTTGGATAGTGGTAGTTAGGTCAGTGTTTATGGATAGTGGTAGTTAGGTCATTGTTATTTTGGATAGTGGTAGTTAGGTCATTGTTATTATGGATAGTGGTAGTTAGGTCAGTGTTATTTTGGATAGTGGTAGTTAGGTCAGTGTTATTATGGATAGTGGTAGTTAGGTCAGTGTTATGGATAGTAGTAGTTAGGTCAGTGTTATTATGGACAGTGGTGGTTGGTCAGTGTTATTATGGATAGTGGTGGTTTGGTCAGTGTTGTTATGGATAGTGGTGGTTAGGTCAATGTTATGGATTGTGGTGGTTAGGTCAATGTATTATGGACAGTGGTAGTTAGGTCAGTGTTATGGATTGTAGTAGTTAGGGCAGTGTTATTATGGAGAGCGGTGGTTTAGCCGTGTTTTGTTATAGATAGTGGTTGTTAGGTCAGTGTTATTTTGGATAGTAGTGGTTAGTCATTGTTATTCTGAATAGTAGTAGATAGGTCAGTGTTATTATGGGATAGTACTAGTTAGGTCAGTGTTATTATGGATAGTGGTAGTTGGTCGTGTTTTATTGGTCAGTGTTATTTTGGTCCAGTGTTATTTTAGGATAGTGGTAGTTAGGTCAGTGTATTATGGATAGTAGTAGTTAAGTCAGTGTATTCATGGACATTGGTGGTTGGGTGGTCAGTTGTTATTATGGATGTGGTGGTTATGTCCGTGGTTATTACTTGATGTTTTGGTCATGTATGATGGATATGGTGGTAGGTCAGTGTTATGGATAGTGGTAGTTAGGTCGAGTGTTATTATGGACAGTGGTAGTTAGGTCAGTGTTATGGATGTAGTAGTTAGGTCAGTGTATTATGGACAGTGGTGTTTGGTCAGTTATGGACAGTGGTGGTTTGGTCAGTGTGTTATGGATAGTGGTGGTTAGGTCAATGTATGGATTGTGGTGGTTATGTCAGTGTTATTATGGATAGTGGTGGTTTGGTCAGTGTTATGGATAGTGGTAGTTAGTCAGTTGTATTATGGACAGTGGGTAGTAGGTCAGTGGTTATGCACTGTAGTATGGGCAGTGTTATTATGGAGAGTGGTGGTTTTGCCAGTGTTATTATGGATAGTGGTTGTTAGGTCAGTGTTATTATGGACAGTGGTGGTTTGGTCAGTGTTATTATGGACAGTGGTGGTTTGGTCAGTGTTATTATGATAGTGTGGTGGTATGGTCAGTGTTGTTATGGATAGTGGGGGTTAGGTCAGTGTTATGGATAGTGGTGGTTAGGTCAGTGTTATTATTGATAGTGGTGGTTAGGTCAGTGTTATGTATAGTAGTACTTAGGTCAGTGTTATTATGGTATGGTATTAGGCAGTGTTATTATGATAGTGGAGTTAGGTCATGTTTTTATGGATGTGGTATTAGGGTCAGTGTTGTATGGATAGTGGTAGTTAGGTCAGTGTTATGGATTGTAGTAGTCAGGGCAGTGTTAGTATGGAGAGTGGTGGTTTTGCCAGTGTTATTATGGATAGTGGTTGTTAGGTCAGTGTTATTATGGATAGTGGTGGTTAACTCGTGTTATAATGGGTAGTGGTGGTTTTGGTCAGTGTTATTATGGGAGTTGGGTGGTTTGGTCAGTGTTATGTATAGTGGTGGTTAGGTCAGTGTTATGGATAGGTGGTGGTTAGGTCAGTACTATGGATAGTGGTGGTCAGGTCAGTGTTATGGATAGTGGTAGTTAGGTCAGTGTTATCGATATTGGTAGTAGGTCAGTGTATTATGAATAGTGGTAGTTAGGTGCAGTGTGGATGATAGTGGGGGTTAGGTCAGTGTTATTATGTGATAGTGGTGATTAGGTCTGTGTTATTATGGATAGTGGTGGTTAGGTCAGTCTTATGGATATAAGTAGTTAGGTCAGTGTTATTGTTGAGTGGTAGCTAGGTCAGTGCTATTATGGAATCAGGTCAGTGTTCTTAATGGATGTAAAAGGGTCAGTGCTAATTAAGATTAGTAGGTCCCAGTGTTATTTGGATAGTGGTATTAGGTAGTTTTTTATGGATTAGTGGTGGTTAGGAGTGTTATTGGATAGTGGTGGGTAGGTCAGTGTTATGGATAGGGTGGTGTTAGGTCAGTATTATTATGGATAGTAGTAGTTAGGTCAGTGTTATTATGGATGTGGTATTAGGTCAGTGTTATTTTGGATAGTAGTAGTTAAGTCAGTGGTTATAGGATAGTGTAGTTAGGTCAGTTATATTGGTAGTGGTAGTTAGGTCAGTTGTTATGGATGTAGTAGTTAGGTCAGTGTTTTATGGAACAGTGGTGGTTTGGGTCAGTGTTGAGTATGGATGAGTGGTGGTTTATTGAGTCAGTGTTGTTATGGATATGGTGGTTCTGTTCGAGTGATGATTGTGGGTGGTATGCAGTTGTTTATTAATGGATAGTGGTGGTTAGGTCGTGTTATGGATAGTGGTAGTAGGTCAGTTGTTATGATAGTGGTGTAGGTCAGTGTTATGGAATAGTGTAGTAAGGTCAGTGTTATTATGAATAGTGGTAGTTAGGTCAGTGTGATGGATAGTGGGGGTTAGGTCAGTGTTATTATGGATAGTGGTGTAGGTCTCGGGTTTATTATGGATGTGTGGTTAGGTCAGTCTTATGGATATAGGTTAGTAGGTTATTATGGAAGTGGTGTTAGGTCGTGCTATGATGGAATAGGATCAGTGTTATTATGGATAGAGGTCAGTGGCTAGTTATGGATAGTAGGTCAGTGCTTTATGGATTAGGGAGTTAGGTCAGTGTTATGGATAGTGGTGGTTAGGTCAGTGTTATGGATAGTGGTAGTTAGGTCAGTTTGTTATGATAGTAAGTAGTTACGTAGGTATATGGATCGTGTATTAGGTCGTGTTATTTGGATAGTGGTAGTTAGGTCAGTGTTATTATGGATAGTGGTAGTTAGGTCAGTGTTATTATGGATAGTGGTAGTTAGGTCAGTGTTATTATGGATAGTGGTTGTTAGGTCAATGTTCTTTAGACAGTGGTAGTTAGGTCAGTGTTATGGATTGTACTAGTTAGGGCAGTGTTATTATGGAGAGTGGTGGTTTAACCCGTGTTATTATAGATAGTGGTTGTTAGGGTCAGTGTTATTTTGATAGTAGTGGTTAGGTCAGTGTTATTCTTTATAGTAGTAGATAGGTCAGTATTATTATGGATGTAGTAGTTAGGTCATTGTATTATGGCTAGTGGCAGTTAGGTCAGTGTTATTTTGGATAGTAGTAGTTAAGTCAGTGTTATTATGGATAGTGGTAAGTATGGTCAGGTTTATGGATAAGTAAGTTAGTGTCAGTGTTATTAGGGACAGTGGTGGTTTGGTCCGTGTTATTTATATGGGCATAGTGGTTGTTGGTAGGGTTAGGTAGTGTGTACGGTCAGTGTTCTTATGGAGTTGTGGTGGTAATGTCAGTTGTTATGGATTGTGGTGTTTGTGGGGTTCTGTCAGTGTTATTATGATAGTGGTGGTTTCGGGTCAGTTATGATTGTGGTAGTTAGGTCAGTGTTATTATGTACAGTTGTAGTAGGTTGTCGTGCTATGACTTGTAGTAGTTTAGGGCAGGTGTTATTATGGCACATGGTGGTTTTTGTCAGTTGTGATTATGGATAGTGGTGGTTAACTCCAGGTTATTATATGGGTCAGTGTGTTGGTTAGGTCAGTTTGTATTAGGGACGAAGGTGTGTTGGTCAGGTGTTATTATGGGATAGTAGTGGTTTGTATGCTAGTGTATATTGGCCGGTGTGTGGTAATGGTCAGTGTTATTATGGGATAGTGTGGTGTTCGGAATCAGTGTTTATTATGGATAGTGGGGTTACTCAGTGTGTGTTTGATGATAGAGGTCGGTTCGTCGTGTTATTATGGATTAGTGGTGGTTAGGTCAAGTTTTATTAGGGCACGTGGCGGGTTTGGTCAGTGTTGTGTGGGGCTTAGGTCATGTTTATTGTCGGAAAGTTGTGTAGTGACATTGGCCAAGAATGGGTTAACTGGTTTGGTATTAGTTTTTCTTGACAAAGGACCAATGAAAAATTACATTCCACCCTGGAACAGTTCCTATTGTTATATTACATTATGAGTGAAGCTGCAACCAGATCTTCTCCAGGTACCATGGGGGCACGAACTGTGTATTCTGGCTTCTCTTCCGCTGGGATTGTCTGTGTATTCCCTTAAACGGGACAAGGTAACGTAACCATACATGTAACAAATAAATGTATTTTGGTATTGGAATATGATAAAGACAGAAACCAATTATTATAGTTGTGAATGGGAGGAAGACCCTCAAATGATATGCCCAACATGGAGCCTTATTCCCTTGCCAGGCGTAGTTATTAATATCTTGGAAATATGATTACCATAGGTCATGTTGGGATTTGGAAGAATTTTGATAATCAATACAGTAGATGGAATATGTGTCAAATCCCAATACCATGTACATACTACATTTATATGGAAATCTTGCCTAACTGAGTGGAATGTAAATTCTTTATTATGGATAGGGGTGATTAGGTCTGTGTTATTATGGATAGTGGTGGCTAGGTCAGTCTTATGGATATAAGTAGTTAGGTCAGTGTTATTATGTAAGTGGTAGTTAGGTCAGTGCTATTATGGAATCAGATATGAATATAGTTCCTGGTCTTGTACCAAACGGCAGGTCCAAGGGCTCTTAAGGTGCTTCTGTCCAAGAGCACACAAATACTGAAAACAACAAAAGAAGGTAGAACCAGGACCAAAATTGCAAGTTGCAATGGTGCTTTAATAGCAAACGAACCAGGACCAAAATTGCAAGTTGCAATGGTGCTTTAATAGCAAACGGTACACGACATGTTTTGGGTCCAAACACCTTTTATCAAGTGACACTTGATAAAAGGTGTTTGGCCCCCCCCCCAGCTTTCTCAATCTGAATTGAGGAAAGCCAGTCGGATGACTAGCGAAACGTCTTCAAGAAATACATTTCAATTCCAGTTGATCTAATTGAATACAACAGATACTCTGTGTCTGTATCTGAGAAATTATCTGCTGTAGCATGATAGGTCTCTAAGCTTTTACGATTGGCTGTACATCTGGCAGGGGGGATTTGATTCAAATCAACAGATTAAATCATGATTTAAATACGTTTAAATCACGAGTCAGTAAGGCTTGATTTAAATCATATTTTTCCTACAAAAGACTAAGTTTTCTAGTATAACTTTTAATAGCAAGTAGATGACATTTTTAGAATAACAACAAGTTAAATAGATTTACTCAACTGAAAACAATAACCTTACAGCATATGTTATTTGCACAAAAAAACATCACAGATCTATTCACTCCAAACAATCAAAACATATTGTTTCTATCTATCTTCACTCAACTCTTGAAACTTAAGCTAGGTACAGTACAAAAAGCCCCAATACTGTCAGATCCGACGGTAATCTGGGCTTATCAGTACTGTTATACCTTGCTTTTCCGAAAAACGTGGACATGCGAATGTGCGGATAGGCCAATGATGAAAAGAGGGAAAATTTGCTGCAGTAGACTCCTTATGGGGAGGCTGCCATGGCCAAGCAAACACACAGTCCTGAGCGTTCTCCCTATGCTGTGTTAGCTTGATTTTTTGAAAATGAAAGACAGGATCTTGCAGATCCTGTCTGTCATCTTTCAAAAATCTTTCAAGGTGTACCCACACTTGTACCCTAGCACTGAAGGGGTTGATTCTGTATTCATAGGTTTATAGAACAATAGGATTAAAGGGCATGTCCACCCCTTTTTAAACTTTTTATATTGTTGTAGTGCTTCCTCCCCCAGCCACCAACCGCCTTATTATTTATCAGAAACTCCCCCTGATCATTACTTACTTCACTCTTTCCTCCGCCGTACTGCCCGGCTCTTGCCTGCATGAAACTGGAAGACAGGGGGCCGGACTGGCAGCTGCATCATGATTAGCTGAGATGCAGCCAATCACGGACGCGGGCTACTGCACAGTTCAGAATGCCGGAGGGAGAGGGAAGGTTAAGTAGAGATCTGGGGGGTTTCTGGAAATAAGAATAATGCAGTTGGGGCTGGGGAGGAAGTCTACAAGGGCATTTACTGTAGGGGAGGGAGAGGAACGGGAGGGAGAGGAAGGGGGATGAGGGCTGCTCTGAGCAAGTCAAAAAACTCTAAGAGGAAGCCTCAGAGCAGAAACAATTTCCCTCCCTGCACTGCATCCTGGTGGCCAGTTTCTGGACTTGGGGAGACATTACAGGAGAAACCAATTGGAGACTTGGATGTCAGGTAAGGATTTTATACAATACACGTGGGGTCAGTAGTGGTTTTAAATTCTAGTTTTAGGGGTGGGACATGCCCTTAAGGATTTTTCTCAACTCTGTTAATGTTTAAACATTTTTGCTTTGAAGGAGAGGCTGTTATCTCTGAGTTCAAATTCAGTTTGAGGAACTGAAAAGTAAACCAAGCATCTGTTTGTTTGAGAATATATGTAGGAAAAGAAACTTCCCAATAACTTGAAAAACCCCTGGAAGAGCATGAAATTGTGAATGGATTAATGGTAATTAACGGTATTTACCAAAAAATTAAACATATACAGCCTTATTCTACTAATTAAAAAAAACTATTTCTTGATGGAATAACCTTGGAGTGATAATATATTTCCTCACAAAAGCATTTTATTTAAAAAAAAAAATCCATTTTAAATCAAAAAAATCTGTTTAATAATAAAAAAATCTGCTTTTTTGATTTTTGTTTAAAAGAAATCATAGATTTTTATTCCCATCACTCTAGGGGCAAACTGCAGCTTACTGTGTAGAGCAATTAGAACACATCCTATAACACATGCCTAAGACAGGCAGTTGGGAAGTGTAAATTACAAACCATTACATAAGATGCAGAGAAGCTAGAGAAATCATCATAGCTATTTGAAAGGTATGAGAGACCATAAAAGTGTCCTATTTTAGTAAATATCACCTTTTTGCATTATAAATTCAGTAGTTAGTTTAAGCAATTGATTATTGTAATAACTGAAGTACAATGGGTGCACAATAGATCCACCATGCGGCGTAGCATGTTAAGACCCTTTTCAATTTCATGTTAAGAACAAACTTTCTTGGATCCACATCAGTAAAGACCAAAACAGAAACAGACATCATGGTCTGCTTACTCAATGTTTATAGGTGAATTCTATCCATCTACACCATTTCTGTGACGGATGGAAACATACCGTAGTAACCATTTACTCATAAACAACATAAGAATGCCCCTTATACTTCACAAAAGCTGTTGATGTATTAAAGGGTATCTCCACTGTTTTTCAAGATTTGGAATCCATTTTCTATGAAGGAAGGGGGTAAAGGAAGCTGTGCCTTACCTTCCGTTCTTCATAGTACAAAACAGGAGAAACCAGGAGAGAAGGAGGAAGTAAAAAACTTACCCGCTCGCCGCTCGCTCCCCCGGAGCTTAGTCTGACAGGTCCCGATGGACCTTGTCTTCTATGCGCATAGATGCGCATGCGCATAGAAGACAAGGTCCGTCGGACCTGTCAGACTAAGCGTCCGGGGGGAGCGAGCGGCGGGTAAGGTAGTTTCTTACCTTCTCTCCTGGCTCCTGTTGTTCTATTGAAGAACGGAAGGTAAGGCACAGCTCCTTACCCCCCGTTCTTCAATAGAAAACTGGATTCCCAAATCTTGAAAAACGAGTGGAGTAGACCCTTTAAAAAATATCCGACATTCCTATAAATCCAAAAAAAAACTATTTCACTCTGTGCCATAACCCTTTAAATTTAGTTGGTAGATTAGGAACATTGGTACTTGGCACCTGGATTTGTCAGGTCTGCCATAAAATTAACATCTTACAGTTTATTACAAGTGGTTTCAGGTCGCAAAATACAGTTATAGTTTTCTTTAAAATCCATGTATGGGTCTTTCAGCTTTCCTGAATTGCTGGGAACTTGTCTAGGTTCAGAACTTTATGCTAATAAAACACTTTCACAAAGCTGCATAGACATAAAAAGACACTGATAAAGACAAAGTAGGTTTTCACATCTCAGCACTACTAAAACAGAAAAATCAATACAAAGAAAAGAGATTAAAGCAGCAGGAGACGAAAATAAAGGTTTGTACTCTTGTCGAAAAAGTATTTGCTGTCCTCTCCAAGTGATCAGATTGCCTCTTTGAAGTCATTTTCAGTCTATGTCAAATAAGCCAGATGTTAGTGTCATAAGGAAATATTCTCTTCAGTATATTTCCAGAGGATCATTCATTTTATGATAGCAGTACTAGACAAAAGGTAAGCTGTGCTTCTAAGAGTATACATTGTACAACACACAAAGCTCATAAAATAGCTTTGATTATCAATCTAAATAACTGGCAGCTATTCACAAAACAGAATAGCGTTCAGTTACTTACACAAGGACTCAGTCCTAGAACAGCAGCAACAAAAGCCTAATGTTCGAGCGGGCTGATGAGTTTCTCTTTCCTTTAACAAAAGATTTGCCCTCACATCACTTTGTATACACATATTTACTAATGCCTATAGACTGAGCACTCACCTATTCAGAGTCCGAAACACAAAAGCAGGTGCCAGTAATGCTGTACTCTGTGCGGTCAAATTTCCAGCAAGGCCTCTGAACACTTGGTAGCAGCACAAAACTAACAAGAGGCCATGACGGAAGAATCACCAGCTGATCGCCCAAGGCTATTTAACATATAAAAAACAAAAAGTAGACACTATTTATTAAAAGCTTCAAATGGAGGAAATATGTTGTGCTAAAACTCCCAGCATGATTTAAACAGCAAAAAAATGTACCCAGAGAGAAAATATTAAAATTACTATTCGAGCGTCTAAGAACCCATGAAGAGACTTACCTGACCCATCCAATGCCGCCTCCTGCTGCTGTTGCAAGCTATTTTGAGCACAAGCAGCAGCAAATGAGGCGCTTCCTGGTCGCAGCTGTCAATAATTGGACATGATGTCACCTCGCTCCTTTGACTGACAACGCAACCAGGAAGCAGAGAGGGTAGCATGGCAGAGCGGTGAGGACTGGTCTGGTAAGTCCTTTAGGGGCATCTTTTTGAAATAGATAGAAAATAGATGAAAATAGATGCCCTGAAGAGACCAGACCCAGTCCTCTCATGGCTCTGCCACGCTACTCTCTCTGCTTCCTGGTCGCCAGTTGTCAGTAAAATGAGCGAGGGTGACATCATGCCCAATTAATTGAAAGCGCAACAAGGAAGCAGAGAGGAGTAGCGCGGCAGAGAGGTGAGCTGGGTCAGGTAAGTCTCTTCAGGGGCATCTTTTTGAAAAATAAATAACATGAAAATAAGGTTTGGGGGTGCTGAACCTATAATAAAATTTCATGACTGGACATGCCCTTTAACGTCTCGTAAAATATCAACACTTAAATGCTAAGTGGTAAGACATGCAATGATTGGAATCAAAAACTACCATAACACCATAGCACCATGCTAAGCAGATGATTTTACCAAACTATGAATGTTATGGCATGAATTTTTGAACCAATGAAATTATTTGGATTTTGCTATGTATGCCTGTAAAATCATAGTCGCACTTTGGTACATTACAATGTCCATTTCCTAATACATTTCTTCATGAAACAGAATATAAAACAACAAAGGGGCTAATGCAATAAAAAGTACAAAAGTATGTCTTGTCTATTTATTTGCAGCAACCAATCAGATTTTTTTTAGAACAGTAGATAGAAACTTTCCAAATTCCAGAAACAATACAGAGTAACTTTTTATGAACACCTATTATTAACACTTAAAACTTTAACGAAATAGTAAGAAGGGTTTCAATTAACTCATTTATCATTCATAATGTTGTATTCAACAGTGAATAGAGTCAGAGAGAAACTTAACTCAACATTTTCTATTTTCTTCAAACAATGTGCAACCATCAATGTTATCTATGCAGTAACTCAGCAAAAGGTTAACATCTGATTGATTGCTGCAAATTAATAGCATGGGCAAATGTTTGCCCAGCTTAATAAATTCCCCCCCCTTTTTTAATGCAAAAAGCTACACTACTCCACATCAGTAGTACGTTAAAACTTTTCAAACTGCTTGTGAAAGGCAAAAGAATAGCCACATCTAGGCTTCAAAGCAGATATGAAGTTTCAACTCAGCCCATGGATAGCCCTCTTGACAAATCCTAAAAGAACGGAACTCTTAAAAAAAGATAACTAAAGACCGGTAATTTTAAAAATAAAAGGACTAAGCCATCAAAACTGCTAAGCTTTAATTTAATACGCAACAATGTACAACAATATTAAATTTTTAGCATTTCAGATGAACTATAATTCAAACGCAGCGGAGGGCTAAATTGGACACCTCTGATCTAAGGGACAATGAACAACAGGGTACTGGTACAAGGTAGGTATTCTCGATGAAAATGCAAAGGCAAAGCGAGAAAGCCTGGGGAAATTAATGAAGGTTGGAAAAATGAAAATTACTTACTATAATTTTCTTTTCCTCTCTATAGCACAGCAGTAATAAACATTGGGTACGTTCTGTGATTTGTGAATTGGAACATGGACATAAGAATCTTTTATGTCGATTTTCATTAACCAGTCTCGTCAATTGCATAGTGAGAGACTTTAAGCTTTCCATCTTGAATTTTCGTAAAGAAAACATATCTGTTTAGAAAACTTTAGATTGAGGATTGTCTGAATTCCCCTGACTTTTTTTTTATTTCTGAGAAATAGTGGAGAGTAGAAACTTTCTGGTTTGGAAAGCAGTCACTTTTTCTATGAGGGAAGAAGAATGGAAGAGAGGACAGACTCCAAACCTTTTTGTCCTGAGCAGAAATAGGAACTCTGGATTTGATAAATCTTTGAATGAGGAGAGGTAGAAGATATTCTATGCGATATCCTACTTGAATATTGTCAGAAGCCAAACATCTTGCGTGACGTGAGACCAGCCTTCCAGAGGAAGGGCTTGCTGACCTTCAGAATAGTTGAGATCTGGCTCCCTATCATGAAAGGGCTGAGCTGGAGAGGTTTTCCAGGAACCCTTGGATTAAGGTTCTACCCGATCTAATTGTTTGACCACTCAATGTGGATGTGTGGTTGAAAAGTTTGCCTCTCAGAAGCCTAGCAAGGGGGGCAGACTAGCAGTATTGTCTTCTAAAAAGTCTTTGTTTAAAATGTGGATCACTTTCTATTGCCTATGCCAGACGGTCTTCGGGCTAATAACATAAACCTTATGGAGTCCATGGAAGCCTCAAAAATAAATTCATTTGATGTTTGATGTCCTTCATCATAAGTAGAAGATCATGGCGTTGTGGGAAGCCATTTTTCATAGACCTCCTCCAATTTAGCCCTTGCAAGCTATTGATGGCAACAGGAGGATAGTGCTGATTCTGACAGATGACATATTCTTTTCAGAAGTGAATCTCCTTTTATCCATTGGATCCCTCAAAGCTGCAGAGTCATCAGTAGCTAGGGTAGTACAACCTGGAGGATTTGACTATGGCTTGTATCTACCTTAGGGGGACAATAAAATAGGTATTATATAACATAATGAACAAAAATGCAGTTTGAAATGATGGTTTTATTATTTGTGAGGAAAAAAAATCTCCAAATCTACAGGCCCTGTGTGAAAAGTGATTGCCCCCTTGTTAAAAAATAACTTAATTGAGATCTATCAGTCTGGTAAGGTTATAAAGCCATTTCTAAAGCTTTGGGACTCCAAGAGAACCACAGTGAGAGCCATTATCCACAAATGGCAAAAACATGAACAGTGATGAACCTCCCAGGAGAGGCTGGCCGACCAAAATTACCCAAGAGCGCAGAGGAGAAAACTCATCCGAGAGGCCACAAAGACCCCAGGACAACATCTAAAGAACGTAGGCCTCATTGCCTCCACTTAAGGTCAGTGTTCACGCACTCCACCATAAGAAAGAGACGGGCAAAACGGCTGCATGGCGGTATCCAAGGCGCAAACCACTTTTAACCAAAAAGAACATTAAGGCTCGTCTCAATTTGCTAAAAACATCTCAATGATTGCCAAGACTTTTGGTAAACTACTTGTGGACCGACGAGACAAAAGTTGAACTTTTTGGAAGGTTGCGTGTCCCGTTACATATTGCGTAGAAGTAACACAGCACTTTCAGCAAAAGAACATCATACCAAAGTAAATATAGTGGTAGTAGGTGATGGTCTGGGGTTGTTTTGCTGCTTCCGGACTGGAAGCTTGCTGTGATAGATGGAACCATGAATTCTACATCTCTACAAAAAAATCTGAAGGAGAATGTCCGGCCATCTGTTCGTCAACTCAAGCTGAAGCAATCTTGGGTGCTGAGCAGGACAATGACCCAAAACACACAGGCAAATCCACCCTCTGAATGGCTGAAGAAAACAAATGAAGACTTTGGGTGGCCTAGTCAAAGTCCTGACCTGAATCCTATTGAGATGTTGTGGCATGACCTTAAAAGGCGGTCATGCTAGAAAACCCTCAAATAAAGCTGAATTACAACAATTCTGCAAAGATGAGTGGGCCAAAATTTCCTCCAGAGCGCTGTAAAAGACTCGTTGCAAGTTATCGCAAACGCTTGATTGCAGTTATTGCTGCTAAGGGTGGCCCAACCAGTTATTAGGTTCAGGGGGCAATTTATTTTCACAAAGGGCCATGTAGATTGGAGTTTTTTTTTCTCGCTAAATAATAAAACCATCATTTAAAACTGCATTTGTGTTCAATTATGTTATCTTTGACTAATAGTTAATGGTTTTTGATGAGCAGAAACTTTAGGTGTACAAACATGCAAAAGAATAAGAAATCAGGAAGGGGGCAATAGTTTTTCAATACACTGTATATATATATATATATATATATATATATATTCTCCTATTCCTTTTTATATCTTTAAATCGATCATCAACAGGAAAGAATGTAGAATCATATGCATATTAGTAAACATGAGATCTGATTCAATGAGAGGAGGTTCTGAAATGTGAAGGGACTTCCTCATTTATTTAAGTGATTTAAAGTGTTATGAGTAGTGATGGTTCTGGTTGAGCCTCTCCTGCAGTTGACCCAGTTTCTGTATCCTGAACTCCCCTGGTTCAAGATTTGCAGAGGTAAGTTGAGCAGAGTTTAGAACCAGTTGGGGCTGAATAGAGGTTGCTGCTTCTGATCGTATATGGAAGAGACCTGGTTTAAATAGCAAAAGAAAATTCTTTAAGTGATGAATCTATTAATCCTTTATGTGGACATAAGCCAATCTAAATAGGCAGCTTGGCTGGCTATGCCATCACACGTCTCATGAGATCGAGCGCACGGAAGCAGCCTTATCTTATCCTGCACTCTTGCGTAAGTGCAGGATAAGTGGAAGGGGGGAAGAGGAGGAGTTCCAGTATGACGCCTAAAAGGAGGACGGAGGAAAAAGATTGGAAGTAAGGGGTAATTCCAGAATTTATCAGCTAGGGGTGCCAAGTGACTTCAAGGGCAATTAACCCAATGTTTTATTCTGTGTGCAGGCCCAGGTAAATAGAATAATTAACTATTTTCTAATTTCCTTTATTTTCTCAATAATCCCTTTAATATAGGAATTTTGGAATCAATTTACATTGAAAAAGCTGTGCAGAGATCAGAAAAAATCCGATTTAAATATTTTTTCTAAGGGACATTTACCACATTTTTGGGGTATAACTATCCAAAGCATCAAAATACACTGTCTGATTAGTTCTTCTTTAGCACAGTAATGGAGATGAACCCATTGGAAGTAATTGCTAAGCACAGAACACTTTCACAGATTACACAACTGTAGTTACAATACATTAAAATAGAGCAGGCACAATTATATTGGATCAAATGCATGCAGTCTGCATTCAGAACAAAAATAAGTATAGGTGATCTGCCCAATGCTTTGTACTTCTTTTCAAATATATCCTAATCAAGAAAGAAAAATACTTTCAGTACCATAGAAAATCTCTAGTGCCATTTTAACATGATTATAGGAAATGGTAGAAGGATCACTCAAGAAACATGTCTTTATTTAATCAAGATGTCTTAGGGGCCGCCAATTTGACAAAATATGTCAAAAGTTTTCATTTTGTGCTCAAAATAAATTGTAAGCAGGTTTAAAACTGACCCACCAGGATGACAGGAAAATCCTAGATGGGCCCACAGTCATTAATTCCTTAAATAAAAAATACATTCGAAGGACATAAAGGTCCGTTCACAAATGCGATTGTGGCCCAAATGGTGGAACCTGCGTCAGTGATGATACGCCGGCCCAACCGTAAGCCATACACAAAGCAATATACAAGCATCAGGTCTGCAATTGCATGCGTTTAATGTGCTAACAGTTAGAAATAAACAAATAAATGGAAAAAATCTAAGGAGCGAGACAAATATGTAACTAAGTGAGAAAAAGGGACATGAAATGTTGTGTTGGCCCTAATGTTAAGTAGTGGTCCCTACACACCTCATTTTAACACTAAATTGTTAAAAAAAGGCATGAAAAGCAGGCATGTGAGTCACACATGTGATATCACTGAACATTTGGTTTTACGGTAAATACCACAATATTAGTGTACAAACTCTTTGAAGATCAACACTTTCATATCCACTGCATTTCCAGTCAAGGAAAACAATGCTTGGAATATACCAAAGCAGAAAAGGAAAAATATTTAGACTGTATGTTCAAATACTGGATTACTGGAAGAAAGTTGATCACTATTTAAAGTATTCATAAGCTCATATACATGTGCGTTGGGGGCAAACCAATGACGGTACGTGTGACCATTTTGGACGATTATCATGGTGGATGGGCACTTGTTGCCATTTGGTCGGGGCTTGTGATGATCAGCCAGGCGGATCAGGCAACGAGCCACGGCCAACAAAGTGCCTACATGGTACGATTAAGCGTGCTGATGAAACGACTGTGCATAAACATGTGCGTGTACATGATTTATGCCATACATCATCATTTTGTTAATAACATTTTAAAAATTACTCAAGAGAGATGAAGAAGGACAGTTAAGAGTAAATTGTATTGTACTGTAACGGTGGAGCAGATAAACTAAGGCAAACTTTATTTGCAGCATTCACATTAGTCCAAAAGTATATCAACCAAATAGTAATTGTCTAAACAGTCTAAAGTTTGGCCACTTCCGCTAGACCGAGCAAATTACAGAGAAGAAATAAGGGAGTGTAAAATGTATATCACATTCTTATATTTGATCCCTTTTGTGGTCTGGTGTACAAAGTTGAAAAAACAGAAAACAAAGGATATAGACTATAAAAAAAATTTTATTTAATGCAAATTGACAGCTCTAAGACTGACACTCTAACTTTCCTGCATAGCAGGAATGGATCTATGATCCTTCATGCCATGTGCAATAATCTTACCTCCATAGGGTTAGGCCACAATAGCACGTTCTCTGTTGGCGCATGAGAAAGGCATGTCAAAATGGGTAGCCATTGCATGTGCTGCATTCTGTTTTCAGAGCGCATGAGATCCCTAATTTTCTTGTAAATCGCATGTGCTTCCTTAAAACAAATTGCGTAAAGCTGCAAAACATCGGTAACGTGGGTGGCCTCAGCCCAAAGAGCAGCCAGACAGCGAACCAAACAAAAAGCACACTTTATGCAGAATGGGGCTGGTAGTTTTGAAACAGCTGTGTAGTATTTAAACTTTGACAGTAGCTTAAAACAGACAATATTGAAGAGACACAATGTAATTATTTTAATACTATTATGTCTCTATTCTAAGAGCTAGCCCTGCAGATCTGCAATATCTTGTTTCTATAAGTATAGCTATTAATTTCTAATTTTGGAGAAGTAATTGAGAGATAAGGGCTAGGCCACAATAGCAGTTCTTCGCACGTTTGCGCACGCTCGTTTGCGCTCTTCGCTAAAATGGAATCGCGGGAACGCAAAAACATCCCGCAATTTCGCGATGCGGCAGCGATTGCGCGTCCGTTGCGTTTGGTAACGCATGCAGTTCACCATTTTTGGTGCGTTAACGCATGCGCAAAACGCGAACGCGCAAGAATCACAGCACACAATGCGTGCACAGGAATCGCGATTTTGTGCGGCATTCTGTGCATTGCAGTGTGGCCTCACCCTAAGGGCTAAGCCACACTGAAGGGCTATTAAGCGCATCCAATCGCGCTTTTAAAGCACACACATAGTGTGACCCAGTTGTGTGCCCACACTAGTGCCCTAGAAAGCGATGCATAGCGATTCATTATAGATGCAGCGCATGCGTTGTGGGTGATCATAATCGCACGCCAAAACGCACGGTACAGTGTGGCCTCAGGCTCCGGTATCTTTAAGTAGATTTACCCTTGAAATCTGGATAGTTGGGGACTGAAGATGGGACCTGAGGAAAATTTTCCGCCTGGCCCAATCTTTAAATTTTCCAATAAACTGTTTGGCATCGATATTTTTCAAATTTTTACTTGCAGGTTTGCCAGCAGTTCCAGATATTTTGCCATTAGGAATCCATTGAATGTAGTGTCTCTATTGCCAAACGTAGTAGTAAACTGTCAGAAAGCAGCAAACACAACGACTTTCTACTGAACGTTGCTGAAGCAATCACGCCAGTTTCTGGAATATTTCCTGAATGTATCACTGAAACATATCCAGAGTTGTTTAGATCAGTTCCCTTTGGTTCATTGTTTAGGATTCACTTTACAAGCCCATTATAATTCCCTTTCCATAAGGTTTAACCAAATGTCATTCAATGTCTACACCAGGGATGTCGGACCTTGGCAGTCCAGGTGTGTGGTGGGAGTTGTAGTTTTCACCCACGGCAGTGCTAGGATCAAACACCACTGGTCTATACAGTTAAACGCCAAGTCATAAGGTGCCACCGGTAAATACCTGGTAAGTAGAATACCGGTCTATAGTGTGTCGGTAAATTAGTGTCTGTATGTCTCACATTGTCCGGTACACGTGCCAACACCGCTGCTGGTTATTAGTGATGATGGGTCATGACAGTGAAGTTTAAACTCCCACAAATTCTGCCCGGCTACAGAGCGTGAGCTGAGCCACTACGGTATGACATCAAGACGCAATCACGCTGCCTCCCATCTCACTGTGCCGCCACTTCGGCAAATGGAAGTGGCGGTTAGGTCAGCGTTATTATGGGTAGTGGTGGTTAGGTCAGTGTTATTTTGGATAGTAGGGGTTAGGTCAGTGTTATGGATTGTAGTAGTAGGGCAGTTTTATAATGGAGAGTGGTGGTTTTGGCAGTGTTATTATGGATAGTGGTTGTTAGGTCAGTGTTATATGGATAGTGGGTAGTTAGGTCAATGTTATTATGGATAGTGGTAGTTAGGTCAGTGTTATGGATGTGGTAGTTAGGTCATGTTTATAGCTAGTGGTAGTTAGGTCAATGTTATTATGGATAGTGGTAGTAAGGTCAGTGTTATTTTGGATAGTGGAAGTTAGGTCAGTGTTATTATGGATAGTGGAAGTAGGTCAGTGTTATTATGGATAGTGGAAGGTAGGTCAGTGTTATTATGGATAGTGGTAGTTAGGTCAGTGTTATTATGGATAGTGGTAGTAAGGTCAGTGTTATTTTGGATAGTGGAAGTTAGGTCAGTGTTATTATGGATAGTGGTGGTTAGGTCAGTGTTATGGATAGTGGTGGTTAGGTCAGTGTTATGGATAGTGGTGGTTAGGTCAGTGTTATGGATAGTGATGGTTAGGTCAGTGTTATGGATAGTGGTATAGTAAGGTCCGTGTTATTATGAATAGTGGTAGTGAGTCAGTGTTATGGATAGTGGTGGTTAAGTTTCTAAAACTAAAAAATATTGAGAATTACTGGTATTAATGCATTAGATCTGGTTATCCAGGGATAACACTGAACCTAATACCACTATCATAATAACTGACCAACTACCACATCCATAATAACACTGACCTAACTACTACTATCCATAACACTGACCTAACCCCACTATCCATAACACTGACCTAACCACCACTACCATAACATGACAACTACACTATTCATATAACACTGACCTACTACCAATATACATAACACTGACCTAACCACCACTATCCATAACACTGACCTAACACCACTATCCATAACACTTACCTAACCACCACTATCCATAACACTGACCTAACCACACTATACATAAACACTGGCCTAACCAGTGTTATGGATAGTGGTGGTAAGGTCAGTGTTATGGAAAGTGGTAGTTAGGTCAGTGTTATGGAAAGTGGTAGTTAGGTCAGTGTTATGGATATTGGTAGTAAGGTCTGTGTTATTATGAATAGTGGTAGTTAGGTCAGTGTGATGGATAGTGGGGGTTAGGTCAGTGTTATTATGGATAGGGGTGATTAGGTCTGTGTTATTATGGATAGTGGTAGTTAGGTCAATGTTATTATGGATAGTGGTAGTAAGGTCAGTGTTATTTTGGATAGTGGAAGTTAGGTCAGTGTTATGGATAGTGGTGGTTAGGTCAGTGTTATGGATAGTGGTGGTTAGGTCAGTGTTATGGATAGTGATGGTTAGGTCAGTGTTATGGATAGTGATGGTTAGGTCAGTGTTATGTATATTGGTAGTAAGGTCAGTGTTATTATGAATAGTGGTAGTTAGGTCAGTGTTATGGATAGTGGTGGTTAAGTTTCTAAAACTAAAAAATATGAGAATTACTGTATTAATGCATATAGATCTGTTTATCCAGGGTAAACACTGACCTAACTACCACTATCCATAATAACATGACCTAACTACCACTATCCATAAACACTGACCTAACTACTACTATCATAACACTGACCTAAACCCCCACTATCCATAACACTGACCTAACCACACTATCCATAACACTGACCTAACTACCACTATCATAATACACTGACCTTACTACCAATATACATAACACTGACCTAACCACCACTATCATAACACTGACCTAACCACCACTATCCATAACACTTACCTAACCACCACTATCCATAAACAGACCTAACCCACTATCCATAACACTGGCTAACCAGTGTTATGGATAGTGGTGGTAAGGTCGTGTTATGGATAGTGGTAGTTAGGTCAGTGTTATGGAAAGTGGTAGTTAGGTCAGTGTTATGGATATTGGTAGTAAGGTCTGTGTTATTATGAATAGTGGTAGTTAGGTCAGTGTGATGGATAGTGGGGGTTAGGTCAGTGTTATTATGGATAGGGGTGATTAGGTCTGTGTTATTATGGATAGTGGTAGTTAGGTCAATGTTATTATGGATAGTGGTAGTAAGGTCAGTTATTTTGGATAGTGGAAGTTAGGTCAGTGTTATTATGGATAGTGGTGTTAGGTCAGTGTTATGGATAGTGGTGGTTAGGTCAGTGTTATGGATAGTGGTAGTTAGGTCAGTGTTATGGATAGTGATGGTTAGGTCAGTGTTATGTATATTGGTAGTAAGGTCAGTGTTATTATGAATAGTGGTAGTTAGGTCAGTGTTTATGATAGTGGTGGTTAAGTTTCTAAAACTAAAAAATATTGAGAATTACTGGTATTAATGCATATAGATCTGGTTTATCCAGGGATAACACTAACCTAACTACCACTATCCATAATAACACTGACCTAACTACCACTATCCATAAAACACTGACCTAACTACTACTATCCATAACACTGACCTAACCCCACTATCCATAACACTGACCTAACCACCACTATCCATAACACTGACCTAACTACCACTATTCATAATAACACTGACCTTACTACCAATCTACTAAACTGACCTACACCAATCAAACACTGACCTAACCACACTATCCTAACCATTACCTAACCACCACTATCCATAACACGATCCTAACCACCATATCCATAACACTGACCTAACCAGTGTTATGGATAGTGGTGGTAAGGTCAGTGTTATGGAAAGTGGTAGTTAGGTCAGTGTTTATGGAAAGTGGTTAGGTCGTGTTATGGATATTGTGTAAGGTCTGTGTTATTATGAATAGTGGTAGTTAGGTCAGTGTGATGGATAGTGGGGGTTAGGTCAGTGTTATTATGGATAGGGGTGATTAGGTCTGTGTTATTATGGATAGTGGTGGCTAGGTCAGTCTTATGGATATAAGTAGTTAGGTCAGTGTTATTATGTAAGTGGTAGTTAGGTCAGTGCTATTATGGAATCAGATATGAATATAGTTCCTGGTCTTGTACAAACGGCAGGTCCAAGGGCCTTAAGGTGCTTCTGTCCAAGAGCACACAATACTGAAAACAACAAAAAGAAGGTAGAACCAGGACCAAATTGCAAGTTGCAATGGTGCTTTAATAGCAAACGGTACACGAATGTGGGTCCAAACACTTTTATCAAGTGACACTTGATAAAAGGTGTTTGGACCCAAAACATGTCATGTACTGTTTGCTATTAAAGCACCATTGCAACTTGCAATTTTGGTCCGGTCTCTACCTTCTTTTGTTGTTTTCACTATTATGGAATCAGGTCAGTGTTATTATGGATAGTAGGTCAGTGCTAGTATGGATAGTAGGTCAGTGTTATGGATAGGGGTAGTTAGGTCAGTGTTATGGATAGTGATAGTTAGGTCAGTGTTATGGATAGTGGTGGTTAGGTCAGTGTTATTATGGATAGTAGTAGTTAGGTCAGTGTTATAGATAGTGGTGGTAGTTAGGTCAGTATTATATGGATAGTGGTGTTAGGTCATGTATGGATTGTAGTAGTTAGGGCAGTGTTATTATGGAGAGTGGTGGTTTAGCCCGTGTTATTATAGATAGTGGTTGTTAGGTCAGTGTTATTTTGGATAGTAGTGGTTAGGTCAGTGTTATTCTGAATAGTAGTAGATAGGTCAGTGTTATTATGGATAGTACTAGTAGGTCAGTGTTATTATGGATAGTGGTATAGTCAGTGTTATTATGTATAGTGGTGTTAGTAGTGGTTAGGTATGGTGGTTAGGTCAAGTGTTATTATGGATAGTGGTGGTAAGGTCAGTGTTATGGAAAGTGGTAGTAAGGTCAGTGTTAGTATGAATAGTGGTAGTTAGGTCAGTGTGATGGATAGTGGGGTTAGGTCAGTGTTATTATGGATAGTGGTGATTAGGTCTGTGTTATTATGGATAGTGGTGGTTAGGTCAGTCTTATGGATATAAGTAGTTAGGTAGTGTTATTATGGAAGTGGTAGTTAGGTCAGTGCTATTATGGAATCAGGTCAGTGTTATTATGGATAGTAGGTCAGTGCTAGTATGGATAGTAGGTCAGTGTTATGGATAGTGGTGGTTGGTTGGTGGTATGAGTGTTAGGTCAGTGTTTTGGATCGTGTGGTTATAGTGTGGAATGAGTAGCAGTTAGGTCAGTGTTATTATAGATAGTGGTAGTTAGGTCAGTATTATTATGGATAGTGGTAGTTAGGTCCATGTTATTATGGACAGTGGTAGAGGTTAGTGTGTATGGATTGTAGTAGTTAGGGCAGTGTTATTATGGAGAGCGGTGGTTTAGCCCGTGTTATTATAGATAGTGGTTGTTAGGTCAGTGTTATTTTGGATAGTAGTGGTTAGGTCAGTGTTATTCTGAATAGTAGTAGATAGGTCAGTGTTATTATGGATGTAGTAGTTAAGTCAGTGTTATTATGGATAGTGGTAGTTAGGTCAGTGTTATGGATAGTGGTAGTTAGGTCAGTGTTATGGATAGTGGTAGTTAGGTCAGTGTTATTATGGATAGTGGTAGTTAGGTCAGTGTTTATTATGGACAGTGGTGGTTTGGTCAGTGTTATATGGATAGTGGTGGTTGGTCAGTCTTGTAAGGATAGTGGTGGTTAGGTCAGTGTTATGGATTGTGGTGGTATGTCAGGTATTATGGTTAGTGGTGGTTAGGTCAGTGTTAGGATAGGTGGTTCGTTAGGTCAGGTGTTACTATGGACAGTGGTAGTTAGGTCAGTGTTAGGATTGTAGTAGTTAGGTCAGTGTTATTATGGAAGTGGTAGTTAGGTCAGTGCTATATGGAATCAGGTCAGTTGTTATGTATAGGATAGGTAGGTCAGTGTTTTATGGGTAGTGGTAGTTAGGTCAGTGTTAGGATAGGGTGGTAGGTCAGTGTTATGGATAGTGGTGGTTAGGTCAGTGTTTGTATATGTGGTAGGTATGTATTAGGATAGTGTAGTTAGGTCTGTTATTTGTAAGTGGTAGTTGTCAGTGCTATTATGGAATCAGATATGCTATAGTTCCTGGTCTTGTACCAAACGGCAGGTCCAAGGGCTCTTAAGGTGCTTCTGTCCAAGAGCACACAAATACTGAAAACAAACAAAGAAGGTAGAACCAGGACCAAATTGCAAGTTGCAATGGTGCTTTAATAGCAACGGTACACGACAGGTTTCGGGTCCAAACACTTTTATCAAGTGACACTTGATAAAGGTGTTTGGACCCAAAACATGTCATGTACTGTTTGCTATTAAAGCACATGCAACTTGCAATTTTGGTCCGGTCTCTACTTCTTTTGTTGTTTCACTATTAGGATAGTAGGTCAGTGTTATTATGGATAGTAGGTCAGTGCTAGTATGGATAAGTAGGTCAGTGGTATGGATAGTGGTAGTTGAGGTCAGTGTTATTTGGATGTGGTAGTTAGGTCAGTGTTATTATGGACGTAGTAGTTAGTCAGTGTTATTATGGACAGTGGTGGTTTGGTCAAGTAAGGTCTGTGTTATTATGAATAGTGGTAGTTAGGTCAGTGTTATGGATAGTGGTGGTTAGGTCAGTGTTATTATGGATAGTAGTAGTTAGGTCAGTGTTAT
>JAACNH010001227.1:46820-63797 GCA_019447015.1 Hymenochirus boettgeri
TCAGTGTATATGGATAGTGGTAGTTAGGTCAATGTTATTATGGACAGTGGTTAGTTAGGTCAGTGTTATGGATTGTAGTAGTTAGGGCAGTGTTATATGGAGAGCGGTGATTTAGTTGTATTATAGAAGTGGTTGTTAGGTCAGTGTACTTTTGGATAGTAGTGGTTAGGTCGTGTTATTCTGAATAGTAGTAGATAGTGCAGTGTTATTGTGGATAGTACTAGTTAGGTCAGTGTTATTATGGATAGTGGTAGTTAGGTCAGTGTTATTATGGATAGTGGTAGTTAGGTCAGTGTTATTATGGATGTGGTAGTTAGGTCAGTGTTATTTTGGATAGTGGGTAGTTAGGTCATGTTAGTGTTATTATGGATAGTGGTAGTTAGGTCAGTGTTATTTGGAGTGGTAGTTGGGTCAGTGTTATTTTGGATAGTGGTAGTTAGGTCCAGTGTTATTATGGATACTAGTAGTTAGGTCAGTGTTATTATGGGACAGTGGTGGTTTGGTCAGTGTTATTATGGATAGTGGTGGTTGGTCAGTGTTGTTATGGATAGTGGTGGTTAGGTCAATGTTATGTGTGGTGGTTAGGTCAATGTATTATGGACAGTGGTAGGTTAGGTCAGTGTTTGGATGTAGTAGTTAGGGCAGTGTTATTATGGAGAGCGGTGGTTTGTTAGTCCGTGTTGTTATAGATAGGGGTGTTCAGGTCCAGTGTTCTTTTGGATCAGTAGTGGTTAGGTCATTTTATTCTAATAGTAGTACGATAGGTCAGTGTTATTATGCGAAATAGTCACTAGTTAGGTCAGTGTTATTATGGATAGTGGTAAGTAGGCAGTGTTATTGTTGGATAGGTGGTAGTTCAGTCCAGTGTTATTTTGATAGTGGTGTTAGTCAGTGTATTATGGATGTAGTAGTTAGGTCAGTGTATTATGGACAGTGGTGGTATTGGTCAGTTGTAGTATGGATAGTGGTGGTTGGTCAGTGGTTATTATGGATTGGGGGTTGGTCAGTGTTATTTGGATAGTGGGGGTAGGTCAGTGTTATGGATAGTGGTAGTTAGGTCAGTGTTATTAGGACAGTGGTAGTTAGGTCAGTGTTATGGATATAGTAGTGAGGTCAGTGTTAGTTTATGTGCCAACACGTGGGTCTTTGGTCAGTGTTTATTGTGTACAGTGGTGTTTGGTACCCGTGTTGTGTTTCCCCCTTTCTTCTTTTTTTTGGAGTATGGTCCCTGGTTGCGTTAGCGTCAGGGTATGGGCTTGGGGCGCTTCGTTCTTGTCCAGTTGTTATTTAGGGATAGTGTTCTGCTGCGTTTAGGTCAGTGTATGATAGTGGTATGTTAGGCTAACTATGCGCGATTTTTATCTCGATGGACACTCTGTCTCGTTGTAGCTTAGGCATCATAGTACTTGTTATTATGGCGAGTACGATGGTTTGGGTTTCGCACCAGGTCTGTACTTCTATGATAGTCCGGTGTTAGGTCACGTGTATTATTAGGGACAGTGTGGATGGTCTTGGTCAGGTTATGGTATGCGACAGTGGTGCGGTTTGGATACAGTCGTTCATTATGGATAGTTGGTGTTCTCTTTTTTTTCTTTCCCTCACTTCTGTATGGTCGGGGGTTATGGATAGTGGTGGTTAGGTCTAGTGTAGGATAGTGGTGGTTAGTTCAGTGGTTATTATTGATCTCTGATAGTTTGTCGGTTTCATGTGTCAGTGTTATGTATAGTAGTACTTAGGGTCAGTGTTATATGGATAGTTTGGTTACGGTTAGGACACCAGGTCTAGAATCGCCGATTTCAGTCGGTGAGTACTGATTGTTGTCAGTGTTGTTTATTTGGCTAGTTTTCTGGGCGTTTATGGTCATGTGTGGTTATGTGTGTATAGTGGTAGTTTATGGTATTAGTGTTCTGTGGTATTGTGTAGTAGTGTTTGTTCTTTTGGTCTTTCTTTCAGTGTTATTATTGCTGAGAGTGTGTGAGACGTTTTTGCCAGGTTATTATGGGATTCGTGTTGTCTTTCTGTTAGGTCTCCAGTGTGATCTATCCGGAAGTGCGTGGTCTTAAAGCTTAGACGTTTTTTATAATGGGTAGTAGTGGTGTCTCTGCGGCAGTCTTTTGCCGCAGCTATCGGAGAGTGTTTCGTGGTTTCTTGGTCACCCCTTTTTCAGTGTACTTTTGATTAGTTGCGTGTTAGGGTCAGTGTTATGGATAAGTGGTGGTTAGGTCCAGTACGATGGCTAGGGTGGTAAGGTAGTGTTATGGATAGTGGTAGTGTAGGTCAGTGTTATCGATATTGGTAGTAAGGTCAGTGTTATTATGATAGTGGGAGTCTATCGGGTCCAGCTCGAGTGGATATGTTTGGGTTGCTGTTAGGGTCAGTGTTATTAGGATAGTTGCGTGATTACGGTCGGTTGCTTGTATTCACTGGCCCTTAGTTGGTGGTTCTATTGGTATGCTTCTGTATGGATTCATATTTTAGCTAGTTTCATACGGTCAGCTGTTAGGACTGGAATGTGGTATTATGGTTTACATTCAGCGTCTAGCCCGGCTTTATGGATATGTAGGTCAGTCGCTGTATAGCATACTAGGGCAGGCGTTTAGTTGTCGATAGTGGCTTAGTCGAGCGTCGTTGTTGCATGCCGCCACTTAGTTAGTTGGCGGCTCTCAAGGTTCAGTGTTCGTAGGGTGCCAGTTAGTGTTGGTGGTTAGGTCAGTCGTTATGGATAGGGGTGGTTAGGTCAGTATGTCTTATGGATCGTAGTAGTTGTCGGTCCAGGCTTATTATGGACTAATGTGGTAGTTAGGTCAGTGTCTTATTTTCGGCTGTAGTACGTTAAGTCAGTTGTTAATATGGATAGTGGTAGGGAGGGTCAGTATTTTTGGGATGTGGTAGATAGGTCAGTGTTATGGATAGTCAGTGTAGGTACAGTGTTATTATGGACAGGGTTGGTTTGGTCAGTGTTTAGTATGGTAGTGGTGGTTTTGGTCGTGTTTGATCGGTGGGTGGGTTCGGTCAGTGTGTGGATTGTGCTTGTGCTCTGGTTATGTCAGTGTTTTAGATTTGAGTGGTGGTTTAGGTCAGTGTTATGGATAGTGGTAGTTCAGGTCCAGTGTTATGGATAGTGCTGTTAGTTAGGTCAGTGTTATGGGATTTAGTGTTAGGTAAGGTCAGTGTTGATATGATATGTGGTGTTTAGCGTTTCAGGGTATGGATAGTGGGGGTTAGGCCATCGGGTATTAGGGATAGTGGTTGAGTGATAGGTCTGTGCTTTATTAGGATAGTGGTGGTTAGGTCAGTCTTATGGATATAAGTAGTTAGGTCAGTGTTATTATGGATAGTGGTAGTTAGGTCAGTGTTATTATGGAATCAGGTCAGTGTTATTATGGATAGTAGGTCAGTGCTAGTACTGGATAGATGTCCGTGTTATTATGGATAGTGGTAGTTAGGTCCGTGTTATGGATAGTGGTGGTTAGGTCAGTGTTATGGATAGGTGGTAGAGGTCAGTGTATTATGGTGTCAGTAGTTAGTTACAGTGTTATATGTAGTGTAGTTAGGTCCAGTGGTATATGGATAGTGGTAGTTAGGTCTAGTGTATTTAGGATAGTGGTCGTTTAGGTCAGTGTTATTATGGATAGTGGTAGTTAGGTGCAGTGTTATTATGGCAGTGGTGTTAGGTCAATGGTTATTATAGCAGTGGTAGTTAGGTCAGTGTTATGGATTGTAACTAGTTAGGCAGTGTTAGATATGGAGAGTGGTGGTTTAGCCGGCTTAGTTATTGATTAGTGTTGTAGGTCTTAGTGTTATTTGGATTAGGATAGTAGTGGTTCTAGGTCGTGTGTTATTCTTTATAGTAGTAGATAGGTCAGTATTATTATGGATGTAGTAGTTAAGTCAGTGTTATTATGGATAGTGGTAGTTAGGTCAGTGTTATGGATAGTAGTAGTTAGGTCAGTGTTATTATGGACAGTGGTGGTTTTGGTCCGGTGTTATTTGGAGAGTGGTGGTGGGTAGTGTTGTTAGGATAGTGGTGTTCGCGTCAGTGTTATGGATGTGGGGTGGTTATGTCAGTGTTATGGATTGTGGTGGTTATGTCAGTGTTATATGGATTGCAATGGTGGTTAGGTCAGTGTATGGATAGTGGTAGTTAGGTCAGTGTTATCTCATCGGAACAGTTTCCTTTCGCTTGTTAGTTATGTTATGTCAGTGCTATGCTTCCATGTGATGTAGTAGGGCACCTGAGCTGTTCTTATGTATGGACAGGTCGTGTTTGGTGCTTTGTCTAGTGTTTATTATGGGTACGTGTCAATGTTATTATGGACAGTGGTAGTTAGGTCAGTGTTATGGATTGTAGTAGTTAGGGCAGTGTTATTATGGAGAGCGGTGGTTTAGCCCGTGTTGTTATAGATAGTGGTTGTTAGGTCAGTGTTATTTTGGATAGTAGTGGTTAGGTCATTGTTATTCTGAATAGTAGTAGATAGGTCAGTGTTATTATGGATAGTACTAGTTAGGTCAGTGTTATTATGGATAGTGGTAGTTAGGTCAGTGTTATTATGGATAGTAGTAGTTAGGTCAGTGTTATTATGGACAGTGGTGGTTTGGTCAGTGTTATTATGGCGATTCTGTACATTGCATGTGGGCCTCACCCTAAGGGCTGAAGCCACACTGAAGGGTCTAATTTAGACGCAAACCCAATGCGCTTTAAAGCACACAAATATGTGACACCATTGGATGTTGTGCCCACCCTAGGTGACCTAGGAAGCGATGACATAGCGATTCATTTCATAGATCGAGCGCAGCGAGAGTTTTGTGGGATGTGGATCATCATAATCGCCACGCCAACACGAACCGGTCCATTTGCCTCAGCTCCGTCTTAAGTAAGTAGTAGATTTACCTCTTGAAATCTGGGTAGTTGGGGACTGAGATGGGACCCTGAGGAAAATTTATTCCGCCTGCCCAATCTTTTAAAAATTTTCCAAATAACTGTTCTTGGCGTCGTTTTTTCAAATTTTTACTTGCCATTTTGCCAGCAGTTCCAAGATATTTTGCCATTAGGAATCCAGTGTGAATGTTCTGTCTCCATTGCCAAACGCTATTAGTAACTCGGTCAAGAAGCACCAAACACAACAACGTTTCACACTGACTGAACGTTGCCTGAAGCAATCCACGCCAGTTTCTGGAATATTTCCCTGAATTGTATCACCCCTGAACAATATCCAGAGCTTGTTTATCAGTTCTCCTTTGTGTTTCATTGTTAGGATTTCACTTTACAACGCCCAGGTTAGTACTCTTCCCTTCCATTAAGGTTTAAAACCAAATTGTCCATTCAATGTCTACACCAGGGATGTTCGGACCTTGGCATGCCGGGGGTGGAGTGTGTGTTGTAGGGAGTTGTAGTTTCTCCCACTGCTACAGGGCAGTGCTATGGTCAACACCACTGGTCCTATTGACAGTTATTAAACGCCAAGTCATAAGGTGCAACCCGGTAATTACCTGGTAAGAGAATACCGGTCTATTAAGTGGTCGTAAATTATAGTTGTTATGTCTCCATTGTGTCCGGTACAGTGCCCTACACCGCTGCTGGTTGTATTAGTGTGAATGGGTTCATGCAGCAGTGAAGTCTTAACTCCCACACATACTGCCCGGCTACAGAATGCGGTGAGCTGAAGCCACTACCGTGTCACTGTATGACATCAAGACGCAATCACGCTGCCTCCCCCTATCTCACGTGTGCCGCCATCTTCCGGCAAAGATTTGGAAGATGGCGGTTTAGGTCAGCGTATTTAGTATGGGTAGTGGTGTTAGGTCAGTTGTTATATTGTTGATAGTAGGGGTTTAGGTCAGTGTTATGGATTGTAGTAGTTAGGGCAGTGGTATGTGTGTGTTTTGGCCAGTATTGGTGTGGTTTTGGTCAAGTGTTATTATGGATAGTGGTATTTAGGTCGTATAGTGTTTATTATGATAGTGGGTAGTTTAGGTCAGTGTATATGATTAGTGGGTTAGTAGTGTCAGTGTTTCTAGTGGTAGTGGTAATGTTAGATGGTAGTGGTCCAGTAAGAGTGTTATATGGCTAGTGGAGTAGGTCAGTGTATTATGGATAGTGAAGGGTAGGTTATGGATAGGGGGGAATCGTCAGTGTTATATTGTGGTATTGGTAATGTATTAGGATATGTTATTATGGATAGTGGTATTATTTGGATATGGAAGTTAGGTCAGTTGTTATTATGGGAGTGGATGGTTAGGTCATATGGATGTGGTTAGGTAATGTATGTAGTGTGTAAGGTAGTATTATTTTGTGTGGGTTAGGTCAGTTGTTATTGTATGATGATGATTGGTGGTTGTCAGGTCAGTTAGGAAGTGTTGTCAGTTAGGGAAGTATCAGTGTACTGGTGTTAGCGTCAGTTGTTAGTTGAGTGCAGTTATGTATATTGGTAGTAAGGTCAGTGTCGTATTAGGCTGAATAGTGGTAGTTAGGTCAGTGTTATGGTAGTGGTGGTTAAGTTTCTAAAACTAAAAAAATATTGAGAATTACTGGTATTAGACTGCTAGATCTGGTTTTATCCAGGGATAACACTGACCTAACTACCAGCTATCCTAATAACCTGACTAACTACCACTATCCTAATAACACTACGAACTACTACTCTATCCCATAACACGACCTAACCCCACTACCATAACAAACTTTTGACCTTAACCACCACTACCATACACACATGACCTAACTACCACTATTCATAATAACCACTGACCTTACTACCAATATACAGTAACACTGACCTAACCACCACTATCCATAAAACTGACCAACCACCACTATCCATAACATTACCTAACCAACACTAATTCCAGAACACTGACCTAAAGCCCCCCCCAACCCCACTAATCCATAAAACTGGCCTAACAGTGTGTGGATAGTTGTGGTAAGGTCAGTGTTATGGAAGTGTAGTTAGGTCCAGTGGTTAAATGGAGTGGTAGTTGTAGTCATGTTATGGATATTGTAGTAAGGCTCTGTGGTATTATGACATAGTGGAGTAAGTTAGGTCAGTGTGATGTGTTTTTTATGAGGGGTGGGGGTTGGGTGTTGATTAGGATAGGGGGTTTGTTAGGTCTGTGTGTTTAGTGGATGGAGTGTGATTTGTTCGGTGTTATATGATGTGGTATAGGTCATGTTTGGATAGGATTGTCAGTGTTATTATGGATAGGGGTAGTCGGTTATTGGTGTGTGTAGGTCGGTGTAGTGAGTATAGGCCATTTATGGTAGTAGGTTTAGGTCATGGTATGGATAGGTGTAGTCATGTTATTGGGCTAGTGGAGAGGTCATGTTATTATGGTAATGGTAGTCAGGTTATGATATAGTGGTAGGTCGGTTATGGGATTAGTGTGTATTAGTGAGGTTGGTATGTTATGTATGGTGTCAGTAGGTTTATGAATAGATGTATTTGGTTTGTTTGTTTAAGCCAAACTTAAAAACATTGAAGTAATTACGGTATTCAATGCATATAATCTGGTTATCCAGGGGATAACACTGACCTACTACCACTATCCCATAATTAACACGCGACTAACTACCACTATCCATAATAACACTGACACTACTACTTACTATCCAGTAACACTGACCTAAACCCCCTATCCATAACACTGACTAACCACCACTATCCATCCACATGACCTAACTACCACTATTCATAAAATAACACTGACCTACTACCAATATACAAAACATGACTAACCACCACTAGTCCACTAACACTGACCTAACCACCACTATCATAAACTTACCGTAACCACCACTATCCTAACACTGACCTAACCACCACTATCCATAACACGGCAACCAGTGTTATGGATAGTGGTGGTAAGGTCCAGTGTTTATGGAAGGGTAGTGTAGTTAGGTCCGTGTTATGGAAAGTGGGTAGTTATCAGTCAGTGTTATGGTATGGTAGTGTTGTTTGATATGAGGGTCATGTTGATTATGTGTGGTTAGGTTAGTCCTGTGTGGTAGTGGGTTATTATGGATAGGGTGGGTGTTGATTATAGGTCTGTGTTATTCTGGTAGTTGGTAGTTTAGGTCAATGTTATTTATGTTATGTGGTTACGTAAGGTCATGTATTTGGGATAGTGGAAGTTAGGTCAGGTTGTTATTATGGATTAGTGGTGGTTTAGGTCAGTGTTCAGGGTAGTGGGTGGGTAGGTCAGTGTTAGGGATAGTGGGATCGGTAGTCGTACCAGTGTCAAGGTGTTATTGATAGTAGATGGTTTAGTGTCAGTGTTATGTATAGTTGGTTATAAGGTCAGTGTTATTAATGAAATATGGTAGTTAGGTCAGTTGTTATTGGCTAGTTGGGTGGTTTTAAGTTTCTACTAAACTAAAAAAAAAAATATTGAGATATGAATACTGGTATTAATGCTAATATAGATTGGTTTATTAATCCAGGGTAACACTAACCACTACAACAATCCATAATAACATGACCCTAACTACCACCTATCCATAATAACACTGACCTAAACTACTTCACTATCCAAAACACTGACCTTAACCCCACTATCCATAACACTGACCTAACCACCACTTATCCATACACTGACCCTAACTACACTATTCATAAGAACACTTTGACCTTACTACCATATACATAACATGACCTAACCACCCACTATCCAGTAATCACTGAACTACCACCACTATCCATAACCACTTACCTAACCCCACTATCCATTACACTGACCTAACCACCACTTATCATAACACTGACCTAAAGCCAGTGTTTGCTAGTGTTTAGTCGGGTAAGGTCATGTGATAAGGAAGTGGGTAGTTAGGTCAGTTTTATGGAAAGGGTATGTTAGGTCAGTGTTATGGTATATTGGTATATAAGGTCTGTGTTATTATGACATAGTGGTAGTTAGGTCAGGTCAGTGTGATGGGATATGGGGGTTAGGTCAGTGTTATTATGGATATCTTGGGGGTGTGATAGGGTCTGTGTTATTATGGATAGTGGTGCTTAGGTCAGTTCTTATGATATAAGTAGTGTAGGTCAGTGTTATTATGTAGCAGTGGGTAGTTTAGGTCAGTGCTATTATGAAATCAGATATGAATATAGTTCCTGGTTGTGTACACAAACGGCAGGTCCAAGGGCGGGTCTTAAGGTTCTTCTGGTCCAAGAGCACAACAATCTGAAAACAACAAAAGAAGGTAGAAACAGACCAAAATTGCAAGTTGCAATGTGGTGCTTTAATAGCAAACGGTACCACGACATGTTTGGGGTCCCAAACACCCTGTTTATCAAGTTGACATGCTTGATAAAAAGGTGTTTGGACCCAAAAGCATGTCATTATCTGTTTGCATTTATTAAAGCACCATTGCAACTTGCAATTTTGGTCCTGGTCTCTACCTTCTTTTTGTTTGTTTCAACTATTATGAATCAAGGGTCCATGTTATTATGGATATAGGTCAGGGTGCAGTATGGATCAGTGAGGTCAGTGTTTATGGATAGGGGTATTAGGTGTCCGTTTATGTGATAGTGGGATGTTTAGGTCAGTTGGTTATGGATAGGTTGGGGTAGGTCAGTGTTATATGGATATAAGTAGTTAGTCAGTGTGATAGATATGCTGGTAGTTAGGTCGTATATTATTAGGATAGTTGGTAGTTAGGTCATGTTATTGGATTGTAGTAGTTAGGGCAGTAGTGTATTATGGAGAGGGGTGGTGGTTAAGCCCGTGTTATTTAGATGAAGTGGTTGTTAGGTCGTGTTATTTTGTGATAGTAGTGGTTTAGGTCAGTGTTATTCTAATAGTAAGATAGGTCGTGTCTTTATGATAGTCTATTGTCAGGTATTATGGAAGTCGGTAAGTTAGGTCAGTGTTTTCGGATATGTGGTTAGTTAGGTCGTAGTACGGTGGAGTGGTTATGGAAAGTGGGGTTAGGTCAAGTGTTATTATGGATAGGCTGGTTGGTAAGGTCAGTTAGTGTTATGGAAAAGGGGTAGTATCGGTCCAGTGTTAGTATTGAATAGTAGGTAGTTAGGTCAGTTGTGATGGTTATAGTGGGGTAGGTCCAGTGTTATTATGGATTAGTGGTTGCTTAGGTCTCGGTGTGATTGATGGATAGTGGTGGTTAGGTTCATTCTTCTGGTAATATAAAAGTAGTTTTAGTTAAGTGTTATATGGAAGTGGTAGTAGTCAGTGTATTATGGAATAAGGTCAGTGTTATTATGGGATAGTAGGTCAGTTGCGAGTTATGGATAGTAGGTCATGTTTGATATGGTTGTTATGTTGCTGTTTTGGTATTAGGGAGTGTTATGGATGTGTGGTTAGGTCAGTGTTATGGAATGTGGTCTTAGGTCAGTGTATGGATAGTAAGTAGTTAGGTCAGGTTATTATAGATAGTGGTAGTTGGTCAGTATTATTACTGTTGAATGTAGGGGTAGGTAGTGCAATGTTAATGGACAGTTAGGTAGTTAGGGTCAGGTTATGGATTGTGTAGTTAGGGCGAGTGTTATTATGGAGAGCGTGGTTTAGCCCGTGTTATTATAGAACGTGGTTGTTAGGTCAGTGTTATTTTGGAAGTAGTTTGGTTAGGCAGTGTGGTATTATTAATAGTAGTACGATAGGTCAGTGTTATATGGATAGTACATAGTACTGTTGTCAGTTATTATGGATAGTGGGTAGTTAGGTCAGTGTTATTTGTGGATAGTGGTAGTGTTATTGGTAGGTCGTCTGTTATGTTGGATCAGTGCGAGGTAGTTAGTTAGTCATTGTTATTATGGATAGTTAGTAGTTAGGTCAGGGTGTTATTATGGACAGTGGTGGTTTGGTAGTGTTATTATGGATAGTGGTGGTTTGGTCAGTCTTGTAATGGAATAGTGGTGGTTCGGGTCAGTGTTATGGTTGTGGGGTGGTTATGTCAGTGTTATTAGGATTAGTGTGGTTAGGTCAGGGTTTTGGATATGGTAGTTAGGTCAGGGTACTATGGACAGTGGTAGTTAGGTCAGTGTTAGTGGATGTCGTAGTTAGTCAGTGTTATTATGGAAGTGGTAGTTAGGTCAGTGCTATTATGGAATCAGGTAGTGTATTATGGATAGTAGGTCATGTTATTTGGATAGTGGTATTGGTCAGTGTAGTGGATGATAGTGGTTGGTTAGGGTCAGTTTATGGATAGTGTGGTTAGTGCAGGTGTATGTATAGTGGTGGTAGTTGGTCAGTGTTATATGGATAGTAGTAGTTAGGTCAGTGTTACTCTATGTAAGTGGTAGTTATGTAGGGTCAGTGCTATTAAATGCGAAATCAGATATGAATATAGTTCCTGGTCTTGTACCAAACGGCAGGTCAAGGGCTCTTAAGGTGCTTCTGTCCAAGAGCCACACAATACTGAAAAAACAAAAGAAGTAGAACCAGGACCAAAATTGCAAGTTGCAATGGTGCTTTAATAGCAAACGGTACACGACATGTTTCGGGTCCCAAACCCCTTTATCAAGTGACACTTGATAAAAGGTGTTTGGACCCAAAACATGTCATGTACTTGTGCTATTTAAAGCCACCATTGCAAACTTGCAATTTGGTCCGGTTCGAACCTTCTTTTGTTGTTTCACTATTAGGATAGTAGGTCAGTGTTATTATGGATAGTAGGTCAGTGCTAGTATGGATAGTAGGTAGTGTTATGGATAGTGGTAGTTAGGGCAGTGTTATGGATAGTGGTAGTAGGTCAGTGTTATTATGGATGGTAGTAGTAGTTTAGGTCAGTGTTATTATGGACAGTGGGTGGTTGGTCAGTGTTATTATGGAGATGTGGGTGGTTTGGTCAGTCTTGTAATGGAAGTGGTGGTTAGGTCAGTGTATGGATTCGTGGGGTGTAGTGTCGTGTTTATGGGATTAGTGTGGTAGGGGTCAGTTGTATGATGTAGTAGTTAGGTCGTGTTATTATGGAAGTGGGTAGTTAGGTCAGGGCTATTATGGAATCAGTCAGTGTTGATTATGGTAGTAGGTCAGTGTTATTATGGATATGGTAGTTAGGTAGGTAGGCTAGTGGGGTTAGTCCGTGTTATGGATAGTGTTAGGTCAGGTAGTGTTATGGAGTGGGTGGTTAGGTCAGTGTTATGTATAGTGGTGGTAGGTTCAGGTGTTGTTGCGTGTGTATTATGTGATAGTAGTAGTTAGGTCAGGTGTTATTAGAGATAGTGGTAGTTAGGTCAGTGTTATTATGGATAGTGGTAGTTTAGGTCAATGTTATTATGGACAGTGGTTAGTTAGGTCAGTGTTATGGATTGTAGTAGTTAGGGCAGTTTATTATGGAGAGCCGGGGATTTAGCCGTGTGTTATTATAGTAGTGGTTGTTAGGTCAGTGTTTGGGAAGTAGTGGTTAGGTCGTGTGTATTCTGAATAGTAGTAGATTGGTCAGTGGTATGTGGGATATACGTTAGCAGTGTTATATGGATAGTGGTAGTCGGTAGTTAGGTCAGTGTTATTATGGATAGTGGAGTTAGGTCAGTGTTATTATGGATAGTGGTAGTTTTAGGTCAGTTTATTTGGATAGTGGTAGTTAGGTCACGTGTATTATGGTGATAGTTGGAGTTGTCAGTGTTATTTTGGATAGTGTATTTGGGTCAGTGTTATTTTTGGATAGTGGTAGTTAGGTCAGTGTTATTAGGATTAGTAGTTAGGTCAGTGTTATTATGGACAGTGGTGGTTTGGTCAGGTTTATGGATAGTGGTGGTTTGGTCAGTGTTGTTATGGATTAGTGGTGGTTAGGTCAATGTTATGGATTGTGGTGGTTAGGTCATGTTATATTGGACAGTGGTAGTTAGGTCAGTTATGGATTGTAGTAGTTAGGGCAGTGTTATTATGGGAGCGGTGGTTTAGCCCGTGTTGTTATAGATAGTGGTTTTGTTAGGTCAGTGTTATTGGATAGTAGTGGTTAGGTCATTGTTTATCTGAATAGTAGTAGATAGGTCAGTGTTTTATTATGGATAGGTAATAGTTAGGTCAGTGTTATTATGGATAGTGGTAGTTAGGTCAGTGTTATTTTGGATAGTGGTCGTAGTAGTCAGTGTTCTTTTGATGTGGTAGGAGGTCAGGGTTATTATGGATGTAGTGTTAGTCAGTGTTTTATGACAGTGGTTGGTTTGGTCAGGGTTATATGGATAGTGGTGGTTGGTCAGTGGTATTATGGATTGTGGTTGGTCAGGGTATTATGGATAGGGTGGTAGGTCAGTGTAGGATAGTGGTGTTAGGTCAGGGTTATTAGACGTGGTAGTGTAGGTCAGTGTTATGGATAGTAGTAGTTAGGTCAGTGTGTTATTATGGACGTGGGTGGTTTGGTCAGTGGTCTTGGACAGTGGTGGTTTGGGTCAGTGTTGTTATGGATAGTGGTGGGTAGGTCAAATGTTAGATTGTGGTGGTTAGTGTCAGTGTTATATGGATAGTGGTGGTTAGGTCAGTGTTATGGATAGTGGTAGTTAGGTCAGTTGGTTATGGACAGTGGGTAGTTAGGTCAGTGTTATGACTGTAGTTGTTAGGGCAGTGTTTAGTATGGAGAGTGGTGGTTTTTGCCAAGTGGTGTTATGGATATAGTGGTTGTTACGTCACGTGTTCTTATGGACAGTGGTGGTTTGGGTCAGTGTTATTAGGACAGTGGTGTTGTGTCAGTGTTATTATGATAGTGGTGGTTTGGTAGTGTGTTATGGATAGTGGGGTTAGTTCAGTGTTATGGATAGTGGTGGTTAGGGTCAGTGTTATTATGATATGGGTGGTGGTTAGGTCAGTGTTATGTATAGTGATATTGTAGGTTTAGGGTCGGGTTATATGGAAGGTAGGTGGGTAGTGAGGGTACAGTGTTATTAGTGATAGTGGTAGTAGGTCAGTGTGTTGTATGGATAGTGGTAGTAGTAAGGGTCAGGGTTGTTGTGCGTAGTGGTAGTTAGTGGTCAGTGTTATGGATTGTTAGTAGTTAGTGCAGTGTATTATGGAGGAGAGTGGTGGTTTTTTGCCAGTGATTGTTATTATGGGATAGTGGTGTTAGGTCAGTGTGATTATGGATAGTGTGGTTAACCAGTGTTATAATGGGTAGTGGTGGTTTGTCAGTGTATTATGGATAGTGTGGTTTTGGTCAGTTATTAGGTATAGGTGGATTAGGTCGTGTTATTTGGATAGTGCGTTGGTTAGGTCAGCTTAAGGAAAATAGTGTTAGGTACAGGTTAGGGAAGTGTAGCTTGGTAGTATGTCAGGTCAGTGTTTATGGATGATGGTGTGTAGATAGTATAGTAGTCGTTATTATGGATAGTGGAGGTAGTGAGGTAGTTATGGATCGTGGTTAGGTCGTGTCATGATAGTGGGGGTTTGGTCATGTGTATTATGGATAGTGGTGGTTCAGGTCGGTGTATTATGGATTGTGTGGTTAGGGTCGTTTATGGATAGGTTATCAGGTTATGGCTAGAGTCGTAGTCATGTACATGGAAGTTGGTAGCTAGGTCAGTTATTTGCTAGTAGGTAAGTAGGTCAGTGTTATGGATATAGTAGGTCAGGGCTAGAGGTTAGACAGGTGTTGGTCGTGTTATACGGATAGTGGTAGTTAGGTCAGTTGTTATGGATAGTGGTTGTGCGTTGGTCCAGTGTTATGGATTAAGTGGTGGTTAGGTCAGTGTTATAGGTAAGTGGTGGTTAGGTCAATGTATGGATGAGTAGTGGTGTGGCAGGTTATGGTATGGAGTTAGCAGTGTGGTAGTTGAAGGTCAGGGTTATAGTTGGTGGTATGTAGTGTATGCTTAGGGGTAGTCATGTGTTATATGCGATAGTGGTGAGTAGGTTCAGATTTTTGGGGATGGTGGTAGTCAAGGTCATTGGATAGTAGTTAGTAGGTACAGTGTTATTATGGACAGGGTTGGTATGGTCAGTGGTAGTATGAGATCAGGGTGAGTGTTTTTGGGATGGTCAGTGTAGATTGATAGTAGGTCGGTTTTAGGATAGTGGTAGGGCAGTGTCTAGGATAGGGGTGGTTAGGTCAGTGTTTTAGGATTAGTGTGGTTAGGTCCGGTTTTGGATAGTGGTTAGTAGGTCAGTGTATTGTAGTGGTAGTTAGGTGGTATTAGGGATAGTAGTTTATGGATTTTGGTCAGGAATGAGTAGTGGATGTAGGGCAAGTGTATTATGATAGTTGGTAGTTAGCGTTTCAGTGGATGGTAGTGGGGGTTAGGTCGTGGTATTAGGATAGTGGTTGAGGTGATTAGGTCTGTGTTATTACACGGTACAAGTGTGGCCCTCAGCCTCCGGATCTTTAAGTAAGATTGTTAACCCTTGGGGAAAAAAAATCTGGATATGGGACTGAAGATGGACGCTGAGGAAATTTTCCTTTCCGCCTGGGCCCAATCTGTTAATTTGCCACATAAAACTGTTGCATCGATATTTTTCAAGATTTTTTACTATTGCATTTTGCCAGCCGTTCCCCCCAAAATATTTTGCCATTAGGGATCGGCGATTTGAAGTGTGTCTTCCTATTGCCAAACGCTAGTAACTTCAGAAGGAAGCAGACCAAGGCAGACTTTCTACGGAACGTTGCCTGAACAATCAACCACCAGGTTTCTTCTCTGGAATATTTCCTGAATGGTATCACCTGATCTCTATCCCCGCTGTGTTTAGATCAGGTTCACGCCTTTGGTTTCCATTGTTTAGGATTTCGACCTTTAAGCCCCTCTTTTAATATCCTTTCCATAAGGGTTTACCAAATGTCAGTTCAATGTCTACACCAGGATGTCGGACCTTGGCCGTCCAGGTGTGTGGGTGGGAGTTGTATCTTTTCACCCCACGTGTCATTGCTATGGATCAACACCACTGTCTATACGTTAACGCCAAGTCATAAGGTGCCACCCTGTAAACATTGTACCTGGTAGATAAGCAATAACCGGTCTAAATAAGTGTGTCGGTACAATTAAGTGTCTGTATTTCTCCACATTGGTCCGGTACACGTGCCCTCACCGCTGCTGGTTATACTTATAATGGTCAATGACATGAAGGTTCGAACTCGCCCAATACTGGCCTCGACTCTCGTGTAGCTATCCATCTACCGGTAGTTTTTTTTTTTGTGTTGTGTTTTTTTCACATCAATACCGCAGTCCGCTGCCTCCCATCTCACTGTGACCGCACTTCCGGCAATTGAAGGCGAAATACTAGTGGCGTTAGGTTCACGTTATTCTGGGTGTGTGGTTAGGTCGTGTATATTTGGATAGTAGTGTTAGGTCCATTTTTAATGGATTGTGCAGTAGTAGCGGCAGCTGTTTATAATGGAGAGTGGGTGGTTTTGGCAGTGTTATTATGGATCTTGGTTGTTAGGGTCATGTTCTTATATGGATCGTGGTAGCAGCGGTTAGGTCCCGGTTTCTTACTGTATAGTGGTTCGTTAGGTCGTGTATGTCTAGTGTCCGTTCGGTCATCATGTTATGCTCACCTGGTTAGTTAGGTCACTGTTATTCTGGGTCGTGGTATATACGGTCAGTGTTATTTTGGATAGTGCAGTTTCTGGTCCATGTTTATTATGGATCGTGGAATTAGGTCGTGTTATTATGGATAGTGGGAAGTTTGGTCTAGTGGTGTATATAGGTGGCATGTGTATTTAGGTCAATGTTATCATTGATAGCGGTCGTAAGGTCAGTGTTCATTTTGTATAGTGGAAGTTAGGTCAGTTTATTATGGATAATGGTGGTTAAGGTCAGTGTTTTCATGGCTAGTGGTGGTTCAGGGGGCACCCACTGTGTTATGGTATGGTGGTTTAGGTCGTGTTCATGGCATAGTGATGGTTAGAGTCCGTGTTACTGGATAGTGATGGTTAGTAGTAGTAGTCAGTGTTATGTATTGGTATAAGGTCGTGTTAGTATGATAGTGGTATTAGAGTCGTGTTTAATGGATAGTGGTGGTTCAGTTTTAAACACTAAAAAATATTGAGAATTACTGGGATTAATAAATGCATATACTCTGGTTTTAATCCAGGGA
>JAACNH010001227.1:63866-91210 GCA_019447015.1 Hymenochirus boettgeri
TAACACTGACCTAACTACTACTACCATAACACTGACCTAACCCCACTATCCATAACACTGACCTAACCACCACTATCCATAACACTGACCTAACTACCACTATTCATAATAACACTGACCTTACTACCAATATACATAACACTGACCTAACCACCACTATCCAAACACTGACCTAACCACCACTATCCATAACACTTACCTAACCACCACTATCCATAACACTGACCTAACCACCACTATCCATAACACTGGCCTAACCAGTGTTATGGATAGTGGTGGTAAGGTCAGTGTTATGGAAAGTGGTAGTTAGGTCAGTGTTATGGAAAGTGGTAGTTAGGTCAGTGTTATGGATATTGGTAGTAAGGTCTGTTTTATTATGAATAGTGGTAGTTAGGTCAGTGTGATGGATAGTGGGGTTAGGTCAGTGTTATTATGGATGGGGTGATGGTTCTGTGTTATTATGGATAGTGGTAGTTAGGTCAATGTTATTATGGATAGTGGTAGTAAGGTCAGTGTTATTTTGGATAGTGGAAGTTAGGTCAGTGTTATTATGGATAGTGGTGGTTAGGTCAGTGTTATGGATAGTGGTGGTTAGGTCAGTGTTATGGATAGTGATGGTTAGGTCAGTGTTATGGATAGTGATGGTTAGGTCAGTGTTATGTATATTGGTAGTAAGGTCAGTGTATTATGAATAGTGGTAGTTAGGTCAGTGTTATGGATAGTGGTGGTTAAGTTTCTAAAACTAAAAAATATTGAGATTTACTGGTATTAATGCATATAGATCTGGTTTATCCAGGGATAACACTAACCTAACTACCACTATCCATAATAACACTGACCTAACTACCACTATCCATAATAACACTGACCTAACTACTACTATCCATAACACTGACCTAACCCCACTATCCATAACACTGACCTAACCACCACTATCCATAACACTGACACCTAACTACCACTATTCATAATAACACTGACCTTACTACCAATACATAACACTGACCTAACCACCCCTATCCATAACACTGACCTAACCACCACTATCCATAACACTTACCTAACCACCACTATCCATAACACGGACCTAACCACCACTATCCATAACACTGACCTAACCAGTGTTATGGATAGTGGTGGTAAGGTCAGTGTTATGGAAAGTGGTAGTTAGGTCAGTGTTATGGAAAGTGGTAGTTAGGTCAGTGTTATGGATATTGGTAGTAAGGTCTGTGTTATTATGAATAGTGGTAGTTAGGTCAGTGTGATGGATAGTGGGGGTTAGGTCAGTGTTATTATGGATAGGGGTGATTAGGTCTGTGTTATTATGGATAGTGGTGGCTAGGTCAGTCTTATGGATATAAGTAGTTAGGTCAGGTTTTTTATGTATTAGTGGTTAGTTAGGTCAGTGCTATTATGGAATCAGATATGAAATATAGTTCCTGGTCTTGTACAACGGCAGGTCCAAGGGCTCTTAAGTGCTTCTGTCCAGAGCACACAAATACTGAAAACAACAAAAGAAGGTAGAACCAGGACCAAATGCAAGTTGCAATGTGCTTTAATCAACAAACGGTACACGACATGTTGGTCCAAACACCCTTTTATCAAGTGACACTTGATAAAAGGTTTTGGACCCAAAACATGTCATGTACGTTGCCTATTAAAGCACCATTGCAACTTGCATTTTGGTCCGGTCTCTACCTTCTTTTGTTGTTTTTCACTATTATGAATCAGGTCAGTTATTATGATAGTAGGTCAGTGCTAGTATGATAGTAGGTCGTGTATGGATAGTGGTAGTTGGTTCAGTGTTAGGAGGATAGTGATAGTTTAGGTCAGTGTTATGGATAGTGGTGGTTAGGTCAGTGTTATTATGGATAGTAGTAGTTAGGTCAGTGTTATAGATAGTGGTAGTTAGGTCAGTATTATTATGGATAGTGGTAGTTAGGTCAGTGTTATGGATTGTAGTAGTTAGGGCAGTGTTATTATGGAGAGTGGTGGTTTAGCCCGTGTTATTTAATAGTGGTTGTTAGGTCAGTGTTTTTTTGGATAGTAGTGGTTAGGTCAGTGTTATTCTGAATAGTATAGATGGTCAGTGTTATTATGGATAGTACTAGTGGGTCAGTGTTATTATGGATATGGTATTAGTCAGTGTTATTATGTATAGTGGTGGTTAGGTCAGTGTTAGGATAGTGTGGGTTAGGTCATGTGTTATTATGGATAGTGGTGGTAAGGTCAGTGTTATGGAAAGTGGTAGTAAGGTCAGTGTTAGATGATAGTGGTAGTTAGGTCAGTGTGTGATGGATAGTGGGGTTAGGTCAGTGTTATTATGGATAGTGGTGATTAGGTCTGTGTTATTATGTGATGAGTGGTGGTTAGGTCAGTCTTATGGATATAGTAGTTTAGGTAAGTGTTATTATGGAAGTGTAGTTGGTCAGTGCTATTATGGATCAGGTCAGTGTTATTATGGATAGTAGGTGTCATGCTAGTATGGATAGTAGTTCAGGTTATGTAGTGGTGGTTAGGTCAGTGTTATGATAGTGGGTGGTTAGGTCGTGTTTGGATAGTGGTTCTTAGGTCAGTGTTAGGGGATAGTGGTAGTTAGGCCAGTGTTATTATAGATAGTGGTAGTTAGGTCAGTGTTATTATGGATAGTGGTAGTTAGGTCAATGTTATTATGGATAGTGGTAGTTAGGTCAGTGTTATGGATTGTAGTAGTTAGGGCAGTGTTATTATGGAGAGTGGTGGTTTAAGCCCGTGTTTATTATAGATGTGGTTGTAGGTCAGTGTTATTTGGATATAGTGGTTAGGTCAGTGTTATTCTGAATAGTAGTAGATAGGTCAGTGTTATTATGGATAGTACTAGTTGGTCAGTGTTATTATGGATAGTGGGTAGTTAGGTCATGTTAATTTTGGATAGTGGTATTTAGGTCATGTTTATTTTTGGATAGTGTAGTTTTCAGTGTTATTGGATAGTATAGTTGGTCAGTGTTATTATGGACAGTGGTGGTTTGGTCAGTGTTATTATGGATAGTGGTGGTTTGGTCATCTTGTAAGGGATAGTGGTGGTTAGGTCAGTGTTATGGATTGTGGTGGTTATGTCAGTGTTATTATGGATAGTGGTGGTTAGGTCATGGTTATGGATGTGGTAGGTTAGGTCAGTTTACTATGGACAGTGGTAGTTAGGTCATTGTTTGGATGGATTGTAGTAGTTAGGTCAGTGTTATTATGGAAGTGGTAGTTAGGTCTGCTATATGGAATAGGTCAGTGTTATTATGGATAGTAGGTCAGTGTTATTATGGATAAGTGGTTAGTTAGGGTCATGTTATGGATAGTGGTGGTATAGGTCAGTGTTTGGATATGTGGTTAGGTCATGTTATGTATATGGTGGTTAGGGTCAGTGTATTATGGATAGTGTAGTTAGGTCTTGTTATTATTTAAGTGGTAGTTAGGTCAGTGCTATATGGAATCAGATATGAATATATTCCTGTCTTGTACCAAACGGCAGGTCCAAGGGCTCTTAAGGTGCTTCTGTCCAAGAGCACACAAATACTGAAAACAAAAAGAAGGTAGAACCAGGACCAAATTGCAAGTTGCAATGGTGCTTTAATAGCAAACGGTACACGACAGGTTTCGGGTCCAAACACCTTTTATCAAGTGACACTTGATAAAGGTGTTGGACCAAAACATGTCATGTACTGTTTGCTATTAAAGCACCATGCAACTTGCATTTTGGTCCGGTCCTCTACCTTCTTTTGTTGTTTTCACTATTATGGATAGTAGGTCAGTGTTATTATGGATAGTAGGTCAGTGCTAGTATGTAGTAGTCAGTGTTATGATAGTGTAGAGGTCGGTTATTGGATAGTGGTAGTTAGGTCAGTGTTATTTATGAGTAGTAGTAGTTAGTGTTTCAGTGTTATTATGACAGTTGTGGTTTGGTCAGTGGTTATTATGGATAGTGGTGGTTTGGTCAGTCTTGTAATGGATAGTGGTGGTTAGGTCAGTGTTATGGATTGTGGTGGTTATGTCAGTGTTATTATGGTATGGGTGGTTTAGGTCAGTGTTATGGATTGTAGTAGTTAGGTCATGTTATATGAAGTGGTAGTTAGGTCAGTGCTATTATGGAATCAGGTCAGTGTTATTATGGATAGTAGGTCAGTGTTTATTATGGATAGTGGTAGTTAGGTCAGTGTTATGGATAGTGTGGTTAAAGTTCAGTGTTTATGGATAGTGGTGGTTAGGTCATGTTATGGATAGTGGTGGTTAGGTCAGTGTTATGTTAGTGGTGGTTAGGTCGTGTTATTATGGATAGTAGTAGTTTGGTCAGTGTTATTATAGATGTGGTAGTTAGGTCAGTGTATTATGGATAGTGGTAGTTAGGTCATGTTATTATGGACCAGTGGTAGTTAGGTCAGTGTTTGGATTTGTAGTAGTTAGGCAGTGTTTTATGGGAGAGCGTGATTATAGCCCTGTTATTATGATATGGGTTGTTAGGTCAGTGTATTTTGGATAGTAGTGGTTAGGTCCGTGTTATTCTGATAGTAGTAGATAGGTCGTGTTATTGTGGATAGTACTAGTTAGGTCAGTGTATTATGGATAGTGGTAGTTAGGTCAGTGTTATTTGGATATGGTAGTTAGGTCAGTGTTTTATGGATATGGTAGTTAGGTCATTGTTATTTTGGATAGTGGTAGTTAGGTCATGTGTATTAGGATAGTGGTAGTTTAGGTCAGTGTTATTTTGGATGTGGTAGTTGGGTCAGTGTTATTTTGGATAGTGGTAGTTAGGTCAGTGTTATTATGGATACCTAGTAGTTAGGTCAGTGTTATATGGACAGTGGTGGTTTGGTCAGTGTTATTATGGATAGTGGTGGTTTGGTCGTGTTGGTTGGATAGTGGTGGTTAGGTCAATGTTATGGATTGTGGTGGTTAGGTCAATGTTATTATGGACAGTGGTAGTTAGTGTTCAGGTTATTGTGTAGTAGTTAGGAGCGTTTTATTATGAGAAGCGGTGGTTTAGCCCGTGTTTTGTTATAGATAGTGGTTGTTAGGTCAGTGTTATTGGATAGTAGTGGTTAGGTCATTGTTATTCTGAATAGTAGTAGATAGGTCAGTGTTTTATGGGATAGTACTAGTTAGGTCAGTGTTATTATGGATAGTGGTAGTTGGTCGTGTTTTATTTGGATAGTGGTAGTTTAGGTCAGTGTTATTTTGGATAGTGGTAGTTAGGTCAGTGTATTATGGATAGTAGTAGTTAAGTCAGTGTTATTATGGACATGGTGGTTGGTGGTCATTGTTATTATGGATAGTGGTGGTTTGGTCAGTGTTATTACTTGGATAGTGGTGTTGGTCAGTGTTATGGATATGGGTGTTAGGTCAGTGTTATGGATAGTGGTAGTTAGGTCAGTGTTATTATGGACAGTGGTAGTTAGGTCAGTGTTATGGATGTAGTAGTTAGGTCAGTGTTATTATGGACAGTGGTGGTTTGGTCAGTGTTGTGACAGTGGTGGTTTGGTCATGTTGTTATGGATAGTGGTGGTTAGGTCAGTGTTATGGATTGTGGTGGTTATGTCAGTGTTATTATGGATAGTGGTGGTTAGGTCAGTGTTATGGATAGTGGTAGTTAGGTCAGTGTTATTATGGACAGTGGTAGTTAGGTCAGTGTTATTATGGAGAGTGGTGGTTTTGCCAGTGTTATTATGGATAGTGGTTGTTAGGTCAGTGTTTTATGGACAGTGGTGGTTTGGTCAGTGTTATTATGGACAGTGGTGGTTTGGTCAGTGTTTTATGGTATGTGGTGGTATGGTCAGTGTTGTTATGGATAGTGGGGGTTAGGTCAGTGTTATGGATAGTGGTGGTTAGGTCAGTGTTATTATTGATAGTGGTGGTTAGGTCAGGTTATGTATAGTAGTACTTAGGTCAGTGTTATTTATGGTAGTGGTAGTTAGGCAGTGTTATTATGGATAGTGGTAGTTAGGTCAGTGTTGTTATGGATAGTGGTAGTTAGGTCAGTGTTGTTATGGATAGTGGTAGTTAGGTCAGTGTTATGGATTGTAGTAGTTAGGGCAGTGTTATTATGGAGAGTGGTGGTTTTGCCAGTGTTATTATGGATAGTGGTTGTTAGGTCAGTGTTATTATGGATAGTGGTGGTTAACTCAGTGTTATAATGGTGTAGTGGTGGTTTGGTCAGTGTTATTATGGATAGTGGTGGTTTGGTCAGTGTTATGTATAGTTGGTGGTTAGGTCAGTGTTTATGGATAGTGGTGGTTTAGGTCAGTACTATGGATAGTGGTGGTAGGTCAGTGTTATGGATAGTGGTAGTTAGGTCAGTGTTATCGATATTGGTAGTAAGGTCAGTGTTATTATGAATAGTGGTAGTTAGGTCAGTGTGATGGATAGTGGGGGTTAGGTCAGTGTTATTATTGATAAGTGGTGATTAGGTCTGTGTTATTATGGATAGTGGTGGTTAGGTCAGTCTTATGGATATAAGTAGTTAGGTCAGTGTTATTTGAGTGGTAGCTAGGTCAGTTGCTATTATGGAATCAGGTCAGTGTTTAATGGTGAGGTCAGTGCATATAGATAGTAGGTCAGTGTTATTATGGATAGTGGTATTAGGTCAGTTTTTTTGGATTAGTGGTGGTTAGGCAGTGTTATTGGAAGTGGTGGTAGGTCAGTGTTATGGATATGGGTGGTTAGGTCAGTATTATTATGGATGTAGTAGTTAGGTCAGTGTGTATTATGATAGTGGTATTAGGTCAGTGTTATTTTGGATAGTAGTAGTTTAAGTCAGGGTTAATAGGATAGTGGTAGTTAGTCAGTATATTTTGGTAGTGGTAGTTAGGTCAGTGTTATGGATAGTAAGTAGTTAGGTCAGTGTTATTATGGACAGTGGTGGTTTGGTCAGTGTTAGTATGGATAGTGGTGGTTTGGTCAGTGTTGTTATGGATAGTGGTGGTTCGGTCAGTGTTATGGATTGTGGTGGTTATGTCAGTGTTATTATGGATAGTGGTGGTTAGGTCAGTGTTATGGATAGTGGTAGTGTAGGTCAGTTGTTATGATAGTGGTCGTTAGGTCAGTGTTAGGAATAGGTAGTAAGGTCAGTGTTATTATGAATAGTGGTAGTTAGGTCAGTGTGATGGATAGTGGGGGTTAGGTCAGTGTTTTATGATAGTGGTGATAGGTCTGGTGTTTTATGGAAGTGTGGTTAGGTCAGTCTTATGGATATAGTTTAGTCAGTGTTATTATGGAAGTGGTAGTTAGGTCGTGCTATGATGGAATCAGTCAGTGTTATTATGGATAGAGGTCAGTGCTAGTATGGATAGTAGGTCAGTGTTTATGGATAGGGTAGTTAGTCAGTGTTATGGATAGTGGTGGTTAGGTCAGTGTTATGGATAGTGGTGTGGTTAGGTCAGTGTTATTAGTGAGTAGTAAGTAGTTAGTAGTGTTATTATGGATAGTTGTATTTAGGTCGTGTTATTATGGATAGTGGTAGTTAGGTCAGTGTTATTATGGATAGTGGTAGTTAGGTCAGTGTTATTATGGATAGTGGTAGTTAGGGTCAGTGTTATTATGGATAGTGGTTGTTAGGTCAATGTTTTATAGACATGGTAGTTAGGTCAGTGGTTATGGATTGTACTAGTTAGGGCATGTTATTATGAGAGTGGTGGTTTAGCCCGTGTATTTAGAAGTGGTTGTTTAGGTCAGTGTTATTTTGGATAGTAGTGGTTAGGTCAGTGTTATTCTTTATAGTAGTAGATAGGTCAGTATTATTATGGATGTAGTAGTTAGGTCAGTGTTATTATGGCTAGTGGCAGTTAGGTCAGTGTTATTTTAGATAGTAGTAGTTAAGTCAGTGTTATTATGGATAGTGGTAGTTAGGTCAGTGTTATGGATAGTAGTAGTTAGTCAGTGTTATTATGGACAGTGGTGGTTTGGTCCGTGTTATTTGATATGTGGTTTTGGTCATGTGTGTTATGGATAGTGGTGGTTCGGTCAGTGTTATGGATTGTGGTGGTTATGTCAGTGTTATGGATTGTGGTGGTTATGTCAGTGTTATTATGGATAGTGGTGGTTAGGTCAGTGGTTATTGATAGTGGTAGTTAGGCGTGTTATTATGGACAGTGTAGTTAGGTCAGTGCTATGCATTGTAGTAGTTTAGGGCAGTGTTAATTATGGACAGTGGTGGTTTTTGTCAGTGTTATTATGGATAGTGGTGGTTAACTCAGTTTTATAATGGGTAGTGGTGGTTAGGTCAGTTTTTATGGGACAAGTGTGTTTGGTCAGTGTTATTATGGATAGTAGTGGTTGCCTATGTTATTATATGGCGTGTGTGGTATGGTACAGTGTTTTATGGATAGTGTGGTGTTCGGTCAGTGTTATTATGGATAGGTGGTTACTCAGTTGTTATGATGGATAGGTGGTTCGTTCAGTGTTATTATGGTAGTGGTGGTTAGGTCAAGTTTTATTATGGAGTGGCGGTGTTTGGTCAGTGTTGTGTGGGGCTTAGGTCATGTTTATTGTCAGGAAAGTTGTGTAGTGACTTGGCAAGAATGGGTTAACTGTTTGGTATTATTTTTCTTGCAAAGGACCAATAAAAATACATTCCACCCTGGAACAGTTCCTATGTTTTATATTACTATGAGTGAAGCATGCAACCAGATCTTCTTTTCCAACATGTGGGGACAACTGTGTATCTGGATTCTCTTGCTAGGGATCTGGTGTTTACCCTTAAACGGTCACTTAGGACAACCATACATGTAAAATAAATGTATTTTGGTATTGGAATATGATAAAGACAGAAACCAATATTATATTTTTGTGAATGGGAGGAAGTACCCCCAAATGATATCCCAACATGGAGCCTTATTCCCTTGCCAAGCGAGTTATTAATTCTGGAATATGGTTTATTACACATAGGTCATGTTGTGATTTGGAAGAATTTGATAATCAATACAGTGAGATGGACATATGTGTCAAATCCCAATACCAATTGTACTACTACATTTATATGTGAAATCTCTGCCTAACTGAGTGGAATGTAAATTCTACCCCACTATCCATAACACTGACCTAACCACCACTATCCATAACACTTACCTAACCACCACTATCCATAACACTGACCTAACCACCACTATCCATAACACTGGCCTAACCAGTGTTATGGATAGTGGTGGTAAGGTCAGTGTTATGGAAAGTGGTAGTTAGGTCAGTGTTATGGAAAGTGTATTGGTCATTGTTTATGTATTGGTAGTAGCGGTCTGTTGTTATTATGAATAGTGGTAGTTAGGTCAGTGTGATGATGTGTGGGTGTTTAGGTCTGTGTTATTATGGATAGGGGTGATTAGGTCTGTGTTATTATGGTAGTGGTAGTTATGGTCAATTTATTATGGATAGTGGTAGTAAGGTCATGTTATTTTGGATAGTGGCAGTTAGTCAGTGTATTATGGATAGTGGTGGTTAGGTCAGTGTTATGATATGGTGTTAGGTCAGTGTTATGGATAGTGAATGGTTAGGTCATTGTTATGGATAGTGAGGGTTAGGTCAGTGTTATGTATATTGGTATAAGGTCATTGTTATTATGAATAGTGGTAGTTAGGTCAGTGTTATGGATAGTGGTGGTTAAGTTTCTAAACTAAAAATATTGAGAATTACTGGTATTAATGCATAGAATCTGGTTTATCCAGGATAACACTGACCTACCCTACGCACTATCCATAATACACCCACTGACCTAACTAACACCCTATCCATAAAACTTATGGATAGTGGTGGTTAGGTCAGTCTTATGGATATAAGTAGTTAGGTCAGTGTTATTATGGAAGTGGTAGTTAGGTCAGTGCTATTATGGAATCAGGTCAGTGTTATTATGGATAGTAGGTCAGTGCTAGTATGGATAGTAGGTCAGTGTTATTATGGATAGTGGTAGTTAGGTCAGTGTTATGGATAGTGGTGGTTAGGTCAGTGTTATGGATAGTGGTGGTTAGGTCAGTGTTATTATGGATAGTAGTAGTTAGGTCAGTGTTATTATGGATAGTGGTAGTTAGGTCAGTGTTATTATGGATAGTGGTAGTTAGGTCAGTGTTATTATGAATAGTGGTAGTTAGGTCAGTGTGATGGATAGTGGGGGTTAGGTCAGTGTTATTATGGATAGTGGTGATTAGGTCTGTGTTATTATGGATAGTGGTGGTTAGGTCAGTGTTATGGATAGTGGTTACCCCTCGCTCGCTCGCTCCCCCGAGCGCTTAGTCGGACCGTCCCGATGGGACCTGTCTTCATGCGCATAGATTCGCATTCGCATAGACGACAAGGTCCGTCGGGTACCTGTCAGACTAAGCGGTCCGGAGCGAGCGGCGGGTAATTTTCTTACCTTCTCTCCTGGCTCCGTTTTGGTCTATTGAAGAACGGAAGTAGGCACAGCTCCTTTACCCCCCTTTCTTCAAATAACTGGATTCCCAATCTTGAAAAACGAGTGGAGATACGGACCCTTTAAAAAATATCCGACATTCCTAATAAAAATCCAAAAAAAAAAAACTCTTTCACTCTGTTCCATAAACCCTTTAATTAGTTTTTTAGATAGGAACATTGGTTACTTGGCACCTGGATTTGTCCCAGGTCTGCCAATAAATTACCATCTTACAATTTATTTACAAGTGGGTTTCCAGGTCCGCAAATACCAGTTATAGTTTTCTTTAAAATCCATGTATGGGTTCTTCAGCTTTCCTGATTGCGGAACTTGTCTAGGTTCAACTTTATGCTAATACACACTTTCCATCAAACGCTGCATAGACTAAAAGACCTGATAAAGAGCAAGTAGTTTCTCCTGTCTCATCTCAGCACTACTAAAACAGAAATCAATACAAAGAAAAGAGATTAGAAGCAGGCAGAGAAGACGAAATAAAGGTTAATGTACGTCTTGTCGAAAAAGTATTTGCTGTCCTCTCCAGTATCAGATTGCCTCGTGAAAGTCCATTTTTCGTCTAATGTCAAATAAAGCCAGATGTGTAGTGTCATAAGGAAATATTCTCTTCAGTAATAGTTCCAGAGGTCATTCATTTGATGATAGCAGTAACTATACAAAATGGTACCTCTGTGGCTTCTAAAGCTAAGATATACATGTTACAACACCCAATCTCATAAATAGCTTTGGATTTAATCAATCCTAAATAAACTGGCAGCTATTCCAAACACAGAATAGCTTCAGGTTACTACACAAGGAACTCAGTCGCTAGAACAGCAGCAACAAAAGCCTAATGTTCGAGCGGCTGATGATTTTTCTCTTTCCTTTAAGAACAAAAGATTTGCCCTCACACACTATCACTTGTATACAATTTTATAATGCCTATAGACTGAGCACTCACCTATCAGAGTCCCGAAACACACAAAGCAGGTGCCAGTAATGCTGTACTCATTGCGGTCACCTTTCCAGCAAGGCCTCTGAACACTTGGTAAGCAGCCACAACTACAAGCCATGACGGGAATAATCACCATCACAGCTGATCGCCAAGGCTATTTAACATATAAAACAAAAAGTAGAAGACATATTTATAATTAAAGCTTCAAATGAGACATATGTTGTGCTAAAACTACCACTCCATCATGATTTAAAAACAGCAAAAAAATGTACCCAGAGAAAATATTAACATTACTATTCGGAGCTGCTAAGACCCATGAAGGAAGACTTACCTGACCCATCCAATGCCGCCTCCTTCTCTGTTTGGCAAAGCCTATTTTGGCACAAGCAGTAAACAGCAAATGAGGCGCTTCCTGGGTCGTCAGCTGTCAATAATTGGACATGATGTCACCCTCGCTACCCCTTTGACCTGACAACGCAACCAGGCAGCAGAGAGATTATGCTGGCAGATCGGTGAGTGACTGGGTCCTGGTAAGTCCCTTTTAGGGGCATCTTTTTGAAATATATATAAAATAATTAGAAAATAGATGCCCCTTGAAGAGACAGACCCAGTCTCTCAATGGCTCTGCCACGCTACTCTCCTCTGCGTCCTGTCCAGTTGTCCAGTAAAATGATCGGAGGGTGACATCATGCCCAATTATTGAAAGCCTCAACAAGGAAGCAGAGAGAGTAGCGGGCAAAGAGGTGACTGAGTTCAGTAAGTCTCTTCAGGGATCTTTTTGAAAAATAAATAACAGGACAATAAGTTTGGGGGTGCTGAACCTATAACTCACATTTCGGAAAAAAAAAAATGACTGGACTGCCCTTTAACGTCTTCGTCAATATCAACACTTAAATGCCTAAGTGGTAGACATCAATGATCTGGAATCAAACTACATAACACCCTAGCACCATGCTAAGCAGATGGTATTTTACCAAACTATGAATGTTATGGCATGAATTTTTGACCAATGAATTATTTGTTATTTTGCTATATTAAATGCCTTTGTAAAAATCAGTCGCACTTTGGTACATTAACAATTTCCATTTCCGAAACATTTCTTCATGAAACAGAATATAAAACATGACAAGGGCTAATGCATAAAAGTACAAAACTTATGTCGTGTCTATTGTATTTGCAGCAACCAATCGATTTTTTTTAGAACATGAAACTTTCCAAATTCCGATAACAATAACAACAGAGTACCTTTTTATGAACACCTATTATTAACCCTTAAAACTTGAACGAAAGTAAGAAGGGTTTCATTAACTCATTTATCATTCAGACAATGTAGGTATTCAATCAGTGAATAGAGTCAAGAGAGAAAACTTAACTCAACATTTTTCTATTTTCTTCAAACAAATTGTGCAAACCATCAATGTTATTCTATGTCAGAACTCAGCAAAAGGTTACATCTGATTTGATTGCTGGCAAATTAAATAGCATGGGCAAATGTTTTTGCCTCAGCTTTAAAATTCCCCCCCCCCCCTTTTTTAATGCAAAAAGCTACCTACTCCACATCAGTAGTACGTTAACACATTTTTCAACTGCTTGTGAAAGGCAAAAGAATGGCACATCTAGGCTTCAATGCAGATATGAAGTTTCAATCCACCCAAGGATAGCCACTCTTGACAAATCCTACAAAGAACGGCAACTCTAATAAAAAAAAGAAACTAAAGACCGTAATTTTAAAAATAAAGGGACTAAGCCATCAAAACTGCTAAGCTTTAATTTTAGTACGCACAATGTACAACAATATTACACTTTTTACATTCCAAGATGAACTATGAATTCAACGCAGCGGAGGGCTAAAGTGTGACACCTCTGATCTAAGGAATGAACAAACAGGGTACTGGTACAAGGTAGGTATTTTCGAAAATGCAAAGGCAAGCGAGAAAGCCTGGGGACATGTAATGAAGGTTGGAAAAATGAAAAATTTACTTACTATAATTTACTTTTCCTCGTCTATAGCTCACAGCAGTAATAAACATTGGGTACGTTCGTGATAAGTTGTGAAGGGAACATGCGGACATAGAAATCTTTTAGTCGGATTCACATTAACCACGTCTCCTGTCATTGCATGAGTGAGTACTTCGCTTTCCATCTTGACTTTTGTAACATGAACAAGGTCTGTAACTTAGATTGTAGGATTGTCTGAATTCTTCCCTGACTTGTTTTTTTATTTCCTGAGAGAAATAGTGGAGAGTAGAAACCTTTCCTGTGTTGAAAGCAGTCAACTTTTTTTCTAATGATGGAAGAGAATGGAAGAGAGACAGAACTCCAAACCTTTTTTTGTCCCTGAGCAGAAATAGGAAACTCTGGATTGAAAATCTTTGATAGAATGAGGGTAGAAGATATTCTATGCGATACCTACGATGTGAATTAGTTGTCAGAACCAAACATTTTGCGGTGACGTGAGACCAACTTCCAGAGGAAGGGCTTGCTGACCTTCAAGAATAGTTGAGATCTGGCTCCCCTACATGAAAGGGCTGAGCTTGGAGAGGTTTCCCTGCCGGAAACCCCTTTGATTAGGTTATACCGATCTAAATTGTTTGACAAACTCTAAGTGTTGATGTGGTGAAGTTGCCGCAGAAGCCTAGCAACGGGGTCAGATCTATGCAGTAATTCTCTATAAAAGTCCTTGTTGTAACAATGTGAATCCACTCTCTATTGCCTATGCCAAGCCGCTCCTTTGGCTAATAACATATAACCTTATGGGAGTCAAGGAAAGCCTCAAAAATAAATTCAGTTTGATAGTTTGGATGTCCTTCATCATATCAGTAAGATACAGGCTTTGTTGGAGCCATTCTCTTAAGCCTCCCCAATTAGCCCTTGCAAAGCTATGATGGCCACAGTAGGGGGGAGTATAGAAAGGACAGATGGGAACGAGGAGGACTTAGTGAATGGTGGGAGAGCTTAGGCTTGGCTCTGAACAGATGACATATTCTTTTCAGAGTGAAATCTTCTCTGTTATCCATGGATCCCTCAAAGCTGCAGGAGTCATCAGTAGAAGGGTATGTAAAACTGGAGGATTGACTATGGGCGTGTATCTACCTTAGGGGGACATAAAAGAGTGTATCTAACAGAATTGAACAAAAAAGGCAGTTCAAAGATGGTTTTATTATTAGTGAGAAAAAAAAATCTCAAATCACATGGCCACTGGTGAAAAGTGATTGCTCCCTTGTTAAAAAATGAACTTAATTGGAGATCATATCAGTCTGTGTAAAAGTTATAAAGCCATTTCTAGCTTTGGGACTCCAGGAACGAACCACAGTAGAAGCCATTATCGAACCAACCCAATGGCAAAACACGTGGAACAGTGATGAACCTTCCCAGGAGAGGCTGGTTCCAGGACCAAATACCCAGACCAAGAAAAGGCGACAGGAAGAAAAACTCATCTCGAGTAGGCCACAAAGACCCCAGGACACCAGTTCTAAATGAAACGTGTAGGCCCACTTGCCTCCCTCAATTAAGGTCAGGTGTTCACGACCCCACCATAAGAATGAGATGGGAAAAACGGCCTGCTATGGGCAGATATCCAAGGCGCAAACCACTTTAAGCAAAAAGAACATTAAGGCTCGTCTCAATGTTGCAAATAAAAAACATCTCAGATTTGCCAAGGACTTTTGGTAAAATACCCTTGTTGACGCGAGAGACAAAGTTGAACTTTTTGGAATGTGTCGTTGGTCCCGTACATCCTTGCGTAGAAGTTAAACACAGCATTTCAGTCAAGAAGAACATCAGACCCAACGTAAAATAAGTGGTAGTAGTGATGATGTCCTGGGGTGTTTTGCTGCCTTCAGGACCTGGAAGCTTGCTGTGATAGATGGAACCTGAATTTCTATCTAATCATCGTACTACTTACCATAAAAATCCTGAAGAGAATGTCCGGCCATCTGTTCGTAAACTCACAGACTGAAGCAATCTTGGGTTCGCTGCAGCAGGACAATGGACCCTAAACACACAGGCAATCCCTTGAATGGAACGAGAAAACAATGAAAGACTTTGGTGGCCTAGTCAAAGTCCTGACACTGATCTTTGGAATGTTTGGTCATGACCTAATAAAAATGGGGTTCATGTAGAAAACCCTCAAATAAAGCGAATTACAACAACAATTCTGCAAAATATGAGTGGGCCAAATTCTCCGAGGCGTGCTGTAAAGACTCGTTGCAAGTTATATCGCAAACGCTTGGATTTGCAGTTTATTGCTTGCTAAGGGTTGGCCCAACCATTTATTAGGTTCAGGGGGCATGATTTTTTCACAGGCCAGTAGATGGAGTTTTTTTTTCATCCCTAAATAATACAACAACCTCATTTTAAAACGCATTTTTGTTCAATTATGTTATCTTAGCTATAGTAATGGTTTTTGATGATGCAGAAACATTTAGGTTGTGACAAACCATGCAAAAAGAATAAGAATCAGAGGGGGCAATAGTTTTTCATCACATCCGTAATATATATATATATATATCATTATTATATATTCTCCATTCCTTTTATATCTTGTAAATGATCATCAACAGGAAGTGTGAATCATATGCTTATTTAAAAATGGATCTGTATTTTCAATGAGAGAAGGTTGCTGAAATGTGAAGGACTTCCTCATGTATTTTTAAGTGATTTAAAGTGTTAGAGATAGTATGGTTTGGTTGAGCCTCTCCGAGTTGGACCCAGTTTCTGTCATCCTGAAACTTCCCGGTTCAGATTGCAGAGGGAAGTGGAGCAGAGTAGAACCCAGTTGGGCTGACTGACTAGATGGTTGCTGCTTCTGATCGTATCATGGAAGAACCTGGTTAACATAGCAAAAGAAAATTCTTTACAGTGATGATCTATTAAATCCTGGTCATGGGGACGATACGCCAATCTAATAGGCAGCTTGGCTGGCTATGCCCTCACCCGTCTCATGAGATCGAGCGCACGGAGAAGCAGCCTATCTTATCCTGCCACTTTGCGTAAGTGCAGGATAAGTGGTAAGATTGGGAAGAGGAGGATGGTTCCCATAGACTCCTAAAAAGAGGACAGAGGAAAAGATTGGAAGTAGGGGAACTTCCAGAATTTTGATCAGCTAGGGGCTGCCAAGTGACGTTCACAGGGAACAATTCACCCATTTTATTTCTTGCCGTGCAGGCCCAGGTAAATAGATAATTGATACTATTTTCTAATTCCGTTATTTTTCTCAATATAACCTTTAATATAGGAAATTTGTGAAATCAATTTTAAAAAACATGAAAAGTCTGTGCAAGATAAAAAATCCGCATTTAAATAAATTTTTTTCTAAGGAACATTACCACATTTTTGGGGTATAACTATCCAAAAGCATCAAAATACACTGTCTGCTAGTTCTTCTTGCACAGTTAATGGAGATGGAACCCATGGAAGTAATTGCTAACACAGAACACGTTCACAGTTACAACACCTGTAGTTAAATACATGTAAATAGAAGCGCACAGATTATATTGGACTCAAAGCCATGCCAGTTCGCATTACTAGAATCAAAAATAGTATGGCTGTCGTGCTCCAAGCGTTGTCACTTCTTTTCAAAATCATAATCAAGAAGAAAACAATACTTCAGTTACAGAGAAAATCTATAGTGCATTTTACACATGATTCTAGGAAAATGGTAGAATGTATCACTCAAGATACAGTCTTATTTAATCAACGACAGTCTTAGGGGCCGCCAATTTGACAAATATTGTCAAAAGTTTTCATTTTGTGCTCAAAATAACATTGTAGCAGGTTAAACTGACCCACCAGGAGGTACAGGAAAATCCTAGATGGGACACCCAAGCAACGTAATTTCCTTAGAATAAAAAATACATGTCGAAGGAATAAAGGTTCGTCACAACACTGCGTTGTGGCCCAAATGGTGGAACCTGCGCATGATATACGGCCGGCCCAACCGTAAGCCCATACACAGCAGAATATACAGCATCAGGCTCTGCAATTCGCATGCGTTTTAAATGGTTATAACAGGTTAGAATAAACAACATCAATGGAAAAATTCTAAGAGCGCGAGACAAATACGTAAATAAGTGAGAAAAAGGGACATGAAATTTGGTTGGCCCTATTGTTAAAGTAGGGGTCCCTAACACCCTCATTTAACACTAAATTTAAAAAGGCATGAACAAAGCAGACATGTGCGTCACATTGTATCACTGAACATTTGGTTTACGGTAAATACCACAATATCTATGTACAAACTTTTGAAGATCACACTTTCAATCCCACTGCCATGTTCCAGTCAAGGAAAACACATGCTGTGATACCAAGCAGAAAAAGAAAAATATTTAGAGTATGTCAAATACTGGATACTGGAAGAAAGTTGATCTACTTTAAGTAGTATCAAACCTCATAACATGTGGCGATTGCTGGGGGCAAACCAATGAGTGTACGTGTGACCTTTGGGACGATTATCACTGTGTGTATGGGCACTTGTGTTTGCCATTTGGTCGGGGCTTGCTGTATGATCAGCTCAGGACGGATTCAGGAACGAGCCCGGCCAACAAAGTGCCCTACATGGTTACGATTAAGGGCTGAAACGACTGTGCTAAAAAATTGCTCGTTTTATGATTTCATGCCATATCATTTTGTTAATTAACATTTTGTTAAAATTACTCAAGAAGTAGTGAGAAGGACAGTTAAAGATAATTGTATGTATCTGTAACTGGTGGAGCAGATAACTAAGGCAACTATTATGCAGATCACATTTAGTCCAAAGTAATATCAACAAATAGTACATTGTCTAAACAGTCTAAGTTGGGCCATTTCGCCCGCTCTTAGACCGAGCAAATTACAGGAATAAATAAGGGAGTTGTAAAATTATATCCACGATTCTTATATTTGATCCCTTTTTGGTCTGGTTTACAAAGTTAAAAAACCGAAAACAAAGGAATATAGACTATAAAAAAAAGTCGTATTACATATGAGGCAAATTGACAGCTTACGCTTAAGACTGACACTCGTACCACTAATTTCCTGCATATGCAGAGTGGATCTAATGATCCCCTTCTATTGCCCAGTGCATAATCTTACCTCCATATGAGGTTAGGCCGACACTAGCACGTTCTCTTTGGCGCATGATAAAGGCATGTCAAAAATGGGAGCCACACATTGCTGTGCTGCATTCTGTTTTCAGAGCGCATGAGATCATAATTTTCTTTCGTAAATCGCATGTGCTCCTGTCCTTAAGACAAATTGCGTAAAGCTGCAAAAACATCGGTAAACGTGGGTGGGCTCAGCCCAAAAGAGCGCCGTCGCAACACAACCAAACAAAAACGCAACTTGATGCAGAATGGGGTGGTAGATTTTTGAAACCAGCTGTGTAGTGTTAAACTTGACAGGAGCTAAAACAGACAATATTGAAGAGACACAATGTATTATTTAATATATTTGTCGTCTATTCTACGAGCTCGCCCCTGGCAGATCTGCAATATCTGTTCTATAAGATAGCTATTAATCTTTCTAATTTTGGAGATAATAGAGAGAATAAGGGCTAGCCACACATAGCAGGTGCTTGTCTTCGACACGTTTGCGCACCGCGTTTTTCGCGGCTCTTGTCGCTAAAATGGAAATCGCGGGGAATCGCAAAAATCTTCCGCAATTTCCGATGCGCATGCGTTGCGGTCTTCGCGGGTTGGTAACCGCATGGCTCCACCATTTTTTGGGCGTTAACGCAATGCGCAAAACGCAACGCGCACAAATCACTGCACACACTCGCTGCACAGTGAATCGCGCTTTTGTGGCGAGATTGCCTGTGCATTGCAGTGTGCCTCACCCAAGGGCTCACGAAGCCAGCACTGAAGGGCTAATTAAGAGCGCAATCAAGGCTTTTTAAAAGCACGACTAGAGGTGACCCAGTTGGAGTGCCACCACTAGTGCCCTAGAAAGCGATTGCACTAGCGATTCATTCATAGATCGCTAGGCCATCGTGTGGGGGATCATAAATCGCACCACCAACAGCCGGTCCAGTGTGTTGCCTCAGCTGTCCCGGATCTTTAATCTAATTACCCTGGAAATGTGGAGTAGTGGGTGATGAAGAGGGACTCTGAGGAAAATTTCACGCCTGGCATCCAATCTTTAATTTTCCAGATAAAACTGTTGGCAAGTCGCTACTTTTCAAATTTACTGCTATTTGCAGCTAGTTCCAGTATTTTGGCATTAGGAATCCATTTGAATGTTGTGTCTGCATGCTCCAAACCGCTAGGTAACGCGGTCAGAAGCACAAACACAACATACTTTCACACTACTGAACGTTGCTGAAGCCAATCCACGCAGTTTCTGGAATATTTCCATGAATGTCATCGACCCTGAAACCTAATCTCCAGAGCTTGGTTGACAGTTCCTTTGGTTTCATTGTTAGGATTTCACTGTTACAAGCCCATGGCTTTATATCATTCCTTCCCTAAGGTTTAAACCAAATGTCATGTCAATGTACTCACCAGGGATATGTCGGACCTTGGCAGCCAGGTGTGTGGTGGAGTTGTAGTTTTCTCCCCACGTGGCTGTGCTATGGACAAACACCATGGTCTATGACAGTTAAAACGCCAAGTACATAAAGGGTGCCACCCGGTAATTTACCTGGTGAGAATAGCCTGGTCTCTAAGTGGTGTCGGTAAAATTAGTGTTGATGTCTGCACATTTGTCCCGGTAGCACGTGCCTACATATCCCACCGCTGCTGGTATGTGATGGAATGGGTCATGATCCAGTGAAGTTTTAATAACTCCCACAAATACATCTGCCCGGCTACAGGAGGTGAGCTTGAGCCCACTCCCACGCGTATGACATCAAGAACGCAATCACGCTGCCCCCACTCCTGTGCCGCACTTCCGCAAATGGAAGTGGCGGTTAGGTCAGCGTATTTAATTTGGGTAGTTGGTGTTAGGTCAGTGTTATATTTTTGATAGTAGGGGTTAGGTCAGTGTTATGGATTGTAGTAGTTAGCAGTGGTTATAATGTAGAGTGGTGTTTTTGGCCAGTTTTATTCTGGTGTGGTTGTTTAGGTCAGTGTTATTGGATAGTTGTAGTTTAGGTCCCGATGTTATGGAATGATGGTATAGTCGCGTGTTATGAAGTAGTCAGTCGTTATTGATATAGTGGTTAGTTATGGTCAGTGTGATGAGTTATTTTATGAGGGTGGTGGGTTGGGGGTATGTTGTTAATGGGGTTAGGTTGTGGTTAGTGAGAGGTTAGGTGGTTCGTGGATTTTGGATGTTAGGTAGTTAGGTCAGTGTTATTATGGATAGGTGAAGTTGGATGGTTGTATTAGGACTGTGGATGGAATTCGTGTGTTATTGTTTAGGTCAATGTATTATGGATAGTGTATAAGGTCAGTGTTATTTTGGGAAGAAGTAGCTAGTGAGTTATGGTCAGTGTATTAGGTCAGTGTTATGGAGAGTGGTGGTTAGGTCAGTGTTATGATATGTATGGTTAGGTCAGTGTTATGGATAGTGATGGTTTAGGTCAGTGTTATGTATATTGGTAGTAAGGTCAGTGGTTATTATGAATAGTGGTAGTTAGGTCAGTGTTATGGATAGTGGTGGTTAGTTTCTAAACTAAAAATCTTGAGAATTAACTGGTATTAACTGCTATGATCTGGTTTATCCAGGATAACACTGACCTAACTACCACTATCCATAATAACCTGCCAACTACCACTATCCTAATAAACACTGACACTAACTACTCTATCCATAACACTGACCTAACCCCACTATCCATAACACTGACCTAACCACCACTATCCATAACACTGACCTAACTACCACTATTCATAATAACACTGACCTACTACCAATATACATAACACTGACCTAACCACCACTATCCATAACACTGACCAACCACCACTATCATAACACTTACCTAACCACCACTAATCCCAGACACTGACTAACCAGCCCCCCCAAACCCCCCATAATCATACTGGCCAACCAGTGTTTATGGATAGTGTGGTAAGGTCATGTGTTTTATGGAAAGTGTGTAGGTTAGTTAGTCAGTGTTATGGAAGTGTAGTTAGTCGTGTTATGGATATGTAGTAAGGGTCTGTGGTTATTATGGATAGTGGGAGATTAGGTCCGTGTGATGGATAGTGGGGTGTAGGTCAGGTTATTAGATAGTGGGTGTTGATTATAGGTCTGTGTTATTCATGGATAGTTGGTATTTAGGTCAATGTATATGTATGTATGTGGTAGTAAGGTCAGTGTTATTTGGATAGTGGAAGTTAGGGTCAGTGTGTTATTATGGATTAGTGGTGGTTAGGTCAGTGTTCATGGATAGTGGTGGTTAGGTCGTGTTAGTGATATGTGATCGGTTAGGTCAACAGTGTTTCAATGTGATGGATGTGATGGTTTAGGTCATTGGTTATTATATTGGTAGTAAGGTCATGTTATTATGAATAGTGGTAGTTAAGGTCAGTGTTATTGGATGTGGTGGTTCGTTCTAAAAACTAAAAAATATGAGATTACGGTATCAATGCATATAAATCTTGGTTTATCCAGGGATAACACTAACTTTAATAGACAACTCCATAATAACAATGACCCTAACTACCACTATCCATAATAACACTGACCTAAATACTTAATACACTACACTAACTAACACTGACCTAACCCCACTATCCATAACACTGACCTAACCACCACTATCCAAACACTGACCTAACTACCCACTATTCATAAAACACTGACCTTACTACCAATATACATAACAGACCTAACCACCCACTATCCATAACACTGACCTAACCACCACTATCCATAACACTTACCTAACACCACTATCCATAACACTGACCTAACCACCACTATCCATAACACTGACCTAACCAGTGTTATGGTAGTAGTGGTGGTAAGGTCAGTGTATGGATAAGTGGTAGTTAGGTCAGTGTTATGGAAAGTGGTAGTTAGGTCAGTGTTATGGATATTGGTAGTAAGGTATGTGTTATTAGGATAGTGGTAGTTAGGTCAGTGTGATGGATATGGGGGTTAGGTCAGTGTATTATGGATATGGGGTGTGATTATGGGTCTGTTGTTATTAGGATAGTGGTGGCTAGGTCAGTCTTATGGATTATAAGTAGTAGTAGGTCAGTGTTATTATGTAAGTGGTAGTTAGGTCAGTGCTATTATGGAAATCGATATGAATATAGTTCCTGGTCTTGTACACAAACGGCAGGTCCAAGGGCTCTTAAGGTGCTTCTGTCCAAGAGCACAACAAATACTGAAAACAACAAAAGAAGGTAGAAACAGGACCAAAATTGCAAGTTGCAATGTGGTGCTAATAGCAAACGGTACACGACATGTTTGGGTCCCAAAACACCTTTTATCAAGTGACACTGCTTATAAAAGGTGTTTGGACCCAAAACATGTCATTACTGTTTGCTATTAAAGCACCATTGCAACTTGCAATTTTGTGTCCGGCTCTACCTTCTTTTTGTTGTTTCACTATTATGGAATAAGGTCAGTGTTATTAGGATAGTAGGTCAGTGCTAGTATGGATGTAGGTCAGTGTTTATGGATAGGGGTAGTTAGGTTCGGTTATGTGATAGTGGATGTTAGGGTCAGTGTTATGGATAGGGTTGGTGGTTAGGTCAGTGTTATTATGGTATTAGTAGTAGTTAGGTCAGTGTATAGATAGTGGTTAGTTAGGTCAGTTATTATTAGGATAGTGGTAGTTAGGTCAGTGTTATGGATTGTAGTAGTTAGGGCAGTGTTAGTTATTATGGAGAGTTGGTGGTGGTTTAGCCCGTGTTATTCTAGATAGTGGTTGGTTAGGTCAGTGTTATTTTGTGATAGTGTGGTTAGGTCAGTGTTATTCTGAATAGTAGTAGATAGGTCAGGTCGTGTTATTAGGATAGTACTAGTTAGGTCAGGTTATATGGATAGTGGTAGTTAGGTCGTGTTATTATGGTATCGTGGTGGTAGGTCAGGTTATGGATAGTGGTGGTTAGGTCAGTGTTATTAGGATAGTGGTGGTAAGGTCAGTGTTATGGAAAGTGTAGTAGGTCAGTGTTAGTATGAATAGTAGGTAGTTAGGTCAGTTGTGATGGGTAGTGGGGTAGGTCAGTGTTATTATGGATAGTGGTTGATTAGGTGGTGTGATCTGGATAGTGGTGGTTAGGTCAGTCTTTGGATAATAGTAGTTAGGTAAGTGTTATTGGAAGTGGTAGTAGGTCAGTGTATTATGGAATAGGTCAGTTGTTATTATGGATAGTAGGTCAGTGCAGTATGGATAGTAGGTCGGTTAGAGTGTATGGATAGTGGGGTTAGGTCAGTGTTATGGATAGTGGTGGTTAGGTCAGTGGTATGGATATGGGTGCTTAGGTCAGTGTTATGGATAGTAGTAGTTAGGTCAGGTTATTATAGAGATAGTGGTAGTTAGGTCAGTTTATTATGGATAGTGGTAGTAGGTCAATGTTATGATGGACAGTTAGGTAGTTAGGTCAGTGTTATGGATTTGTAGTAGTTAGGGCAAGTGTTATTATGGAGAGCGGTGGTTTTAGCCCGTGTTATTATAGATAGTGGTTGTTAGGTCAGTGTTATTTTGGATAGTAGTGGGTTAGGTCAGTGTTATTTGAAATAGTAGTAGATAGGTCAGTGTTATTATGGATAGTACTAGTTAGGTCACGTGTGTTATTATGGATAGTGGTAGTTAGGTCAGTGTTATTTGGGATAGTAGGTAGTTAGGTCAGTGTTATTGGATAGTGGTAGTTATTAGGTCAGTGTTATTATGGATAGTAGTAGTTAGGTCAGTGTTATTATGGACAGTGGTGGTTTGGTCAGTGTTATTATGGATAGTGGTGGTTTGGTCAGTCTTGTAATGGATAGTGGTGGTTAGGTCAGTGTTATGGATTGTGGTGGTTATGTCAGTGTTATTATGGATAGTGGTGGTTAGGTCAGTGGTTTGGATATGGTAGTTAGGTCAGTGGTACTATGGACAGTGGTAGTTAGGTCAGTGTTATGGGATGTAGTAGTTAGGTCAGTGTTATTATGGAAGTGGTAGTTAGGTCAGTGCTATTATGGAATCAGGTCAGTGTTATTATGGATAGTAGGTCAGTGTTATTATGGATAGTGGTAGTTAGGTCAGTGTATGTGGATAGTGGTTGGTTAGGTCAGTGTTATGGATAGTGGTGGTTAGGTCAGTGTTATGGATAGTGGTGGTAGTTAGGTCAGGTTATATGGATAGTAGTAGTTAGGTCAGTGTTATTATGTAAGTGTAGTAGTAGTTGGTCAGTGCTATTAAGGAAATCAGATATGAATATAGTTCCTGGTCTGTGTACCAAACGGCAGGTCAAGGGCTCTTAAGGTGCTTCTGTCCAAGAGCACACAAATACTGAAAACAACAAAAGAAGGTAGAACCAGGACCAAAATTGCAAGTTGCAATGGTGCTTTAATAGCAAACGGTACACGACATGTTTCGGGTCCAAACACCTTTTATCAAGTGACACTTGATAAAAGGTGTTTGGGACCAAAACATGTCATGTACTTTGCTATTTAAAGCACCATTGCAACTTGCAATTTGGTCCGGTTCTACCTTCTTTTGTTGTTTCACTATTATGGATAGTAGGTCAGTGTTTATTATGGATAGTAGGTCAGTGCTAGTATGGATAGTAGGTCAGTGTTATGGATAGTGGTAGTTAGGTCAGTGTTATTGGATAGTGGTAGTTAGGTCAGTGTTATTATGGATATAGTAGTTAGTAGTTTAGGTCAGTGTTATTATGGACAGTGGGGGTTGGTCAGTGTTATTATGGAGATGTGGGTGGTTGGTCAGTTTGTAATGGAAGTGGTGGTTAGGTCAGTGTTATGGATTGTGGGTGTTATGTCAGTGTTTATGGGATAGTGGTGGTAGGTCAGTTGTATGATGTAGTAGTTAGGTCAGTGTTATTATGGAATGTGGTAGTTAGGTCAGGCTATTATGGAATCAGTCAGTGTATTATGGATAGTAGGTCAGTGTTATTATGGATAGTGGTAGTTAGGTCAGGGTATGGCTAGTGGGGTTAGGGTCCGTGTTATGGATAGTGGTGGTTAGGTCAGGTAGTGTTATGGTAGTGGGTGGTTAGGTCAGTGTTATGTATATGTAGTAGGTTGGTTAGGTTGCAGTGTGTATTATGGATAGTAGTAGTTAGGTCAGGGTTATTAGAGATAGTGGTAGTTAGGTCAGTGTTATTATGGATAGTGGTAGTTAGGTCAATGTTATTATTGGACAGTGGTAGTTAGGTCAGAGTGTTATGGATTGTAGTGTTTAGGGCAGTGTTATTATGGAGAGACGGGGATTTAGCCGTGTTATTATAGTAGTGGTTGTTAGGTCAGTGTTATTGGATAGTAGTGGTTAGGTCGTGGTATTCTGAATAGTAGTAGATTAGGTCAGGGTATTGGGTAGTATGTTAGGATAGTGTTATATGATAGTGGTAGTCAGTTAGTTTAGTTAGGTCAGTGTTATTATGGATTAGTGGGTAGTTAGGTCAGTGTTATTATGGATAGTGGTAGTTTGGTAGGTCAGTTTATTTTGGATAGTGGTAGTTAGGTCAGTGTATTATGGATAGTTGGAGTTGTCAGTGTTATTTGGATAGTGTATTTGGGTCAGTGTTATTTTGGATAGTGGTAGTTAGGTCAGTGTTTTAGGATACTAGTAGTTGGTCAGTGTTATTATGGACAGTGGTGGTTGTCAGTGTTATATGGATAGTGGTGGTTTGGTCAGTGTTGTTATGGATTAGTGGTGGTTAGGTCAAGTTTGGATTGTGGTGGTTAGGTCATGTTATTATGGACAGTGTAGTTAGGTCAGGGTTATGGATTGTAGTAGTTAGGGCAGTGTTATTATGGAGAGCGGTGGTTTAGCCCGTGTTGTTATAGATAGTGGTTGTTAGGTCAGTGTTATTGGATAGTAGTGGTTAGGTCATTGTTATCTGAATAGTAGTAGATAGGTCAGTGTTATTATGGATAGTAATAGGTTAGGTCAGTGTTATTATGGATAGTGGTAGTTAGGTCAGTGTTATTTTGGATAGTGGGTAGGTAGGTCAGTGTTATTTTGGATAGTGGTAGGAGGTCAGTGGTTATTATGGATAGTAGTGTTAAGTCAGTGTTATTATGGACAGTGGTGGTTTGGTCAGGGTTTATATGGATAGTGGTGGTTGGTAGTGTTATTATGGATAGTGGTGGTTTGGTCAGGTGTATTATGGATATGTGGTTGGTAGGTCAGTGTATGGATAGTGTAGTGTTAGGTCAGGGTTATTATGACGTGGAGTGTAGGTCAGTGTTATGGATAGTAGTAGTTAGGTCAGTGTTATTATGGACGTGGTGGTTTGGTCAGTGTTATGGACAGTGGTGGTTTGGTCAGTGTTGTTATGGATAGTGGTGGTTAGGTCAATGTTATGGATTGTGGTGGTTAGGTCAGTGTTATTATGGATAGTGGTGGTTAGGTCAGTGTTATGGATAGTGGTAGTTAGGTCAGTGTTATTATGGACAGTGGTAGTTAGGTCAGTGTTATGCACTGTAGTAGTTAGGGCAGTGTTATTATGGAGAGTGGTGGTTTTGCCAGTGTTATTATGGATAGTGGTTGTTAGGTCAGTGTTATTATGGACAGTGGTGGTTTGGTCAGTGTTATTGGACAGTGGTGTTTGTCAGTGTTATTATGGATAGGGTGGTATGGTAGTGTTGTTATGGATTAGTGGGGTTAGGTCAGTGTTATGGATAGTGGTGGTTAGGTCAGTGTTATTATGATATGTGGTGGTTAGGTCAGTGTATGTATAGTATACTGTTTAGGTCGTTATTATGGATAGTGGTAGTAGGCAGTGTTATTATGGATAGTGGTAGTAGGTCAGTGGTTGTATGGATAGTGGTAGTTAGGTCAGTGTTGTTATGGATAGTGGTAGTTAGGTCAGTGTTATGGATTGTAGTAGTTAGGGCAGTGTTATTATGGAGAGTGGTGGTTTTGCCAGTGTTATTATGGATAGTGGTTGTTAGGTC
>JAACNH010001228.1:0-10695 GCA_019447015.1 Hymenochirus boettgeri
CATGGTCGAGGTGCTGCAGGCCGGGAATAAACCTGCACTATTGGACCATTGTAATCAATATAAGGTGGGTGGAATAAAGAGGGAACACGGCCTTTACCCTTCATATATCTTGGTGAGCTACCCCTAAGTGAGAGGGGAACTGTATCTGTTGTGTTAGGGCCATACAATGAGGGACCTATTTGGTGTCTAAGGTGATGAAACGGAGGATGATGGCTCAGACGTAGGAGGTATGGAGCAGGCCACCAATACAAGGGAGAAAGAACTTAGGGCTAGGAAGGATAGGCAGGTGGTAGGGGACTCCATTATTAGAAGGGTAGATAGGGTAATCTGCCGCCAAGACCCTACTTCCCGAACTGTGTGTTCCCTGCCTGGTGCTAGGGTTGGACATGTGGTGGATCGTGTAGACAGATTATTGGGTGGGGTAGGAAGGATAGGCAGGTGGTAGTGGTAGGGTCTCCATTATAAGGAAGGTAGATAGGGTAATCTTCCCAAGACCCTACAGTTTCGGACTGTGTGTTCCCCCTGGTGCAGGTTGGACATGTGGTGGATGGTGTAGACAGACTATTGGGTGTGACCCGGCGGTCTTGGTTCACATTGGTGCCAATGAAAGTTAGAGGAGGAGGTGAGATCCTTAAACATGGTTTCCAGGGTAGTGTTTTTAGAAATAATGTATATTAACATTAATCTCCACATCTATGTTATTATGTATCAGAATACCCGGGTCACTGACTGGGAAGATGTCCAGATGGAACATGAAAGTGAGGTCCACTCTACTGGTGGAACATTCTGCTTTGTCTACAGGGAACCCTAATTAACATGGTTAATGAATGAACTGGGTCCGTGGCTATAAATGAGTAGAAGGACCAAGGACAAGATCTATTTCCATTGGACTGTGTTTTATTCCCCTATAAAATCCCATAACGTGTAGAAGACTTGCTGCTGCGGTCATGACAGTCATTATATTGAGTCCGATAACCTTGGGCTATGTTCCTCCTTCCTAGAAATCCAGGAATGTGTTTGGTCTGGATACTGGTGATGGTCCTAGACACTGCCCTCTGCAGGCAGCCAGACGCTATGACTGGAGGAACTGCTGCACCTGTTCACTTTCCGGCAGTAGATTAAATCCAATGAGCAAGCGGAGTAGACAGGAAGTGAGTCTGTACACAAACGTGTCCCACCTGGATGAATGGAACACAGGGTTACTAGAGTATCACAGACAGGCATGTGAATAGGCCCACCTACATCTCAGGTACACGGGAGGCCTGGCAGAAGCAGTTTCCTTTGTGCTGCGGCTCCCCATAAAAATGATATTGGGAGGTAGAAATGACCGGTCACCTTCTGCCCCTGTAGTGAATGGCCGGATTGTGTAGGACCATATAAATGAATGGCAGTTTATAATGGAACATTGTAATTAATACTGTGGCTCTTGTATAAATACCACCCAGTATTATACAATATTAGGCTTGATAGCGTATGGGGCAGTCATTTTATCCTAACCCCGGGTAATGGTAAATAGTGATATTAGTAAATACCACCAGAATCTGTATAATGAATGGATTACAAACACCCCTACTGGGTCCGCAGCTTGAGAAACAAGATACATGTGAATATACAAGATAGTATAATATCAATGGAGTTACCTGTACACACCAAGGAAGAGACCCCACGTGTGTCCCAGACCCCCTCTTACCCCAATGACTGTAACTAGTCTACATACTGTACATACACTAATATCTAATCCCCGTACAGTATATGGTGACAGATCTCTAATACCCAATAACATGTAATATCTACCCATGTGTAACTAGTCATTCTACATACTGTACATACACTAATATCTAATCCCCGTACAGTATATGGTCACAGATCTCTAATACCCAATAAGGTGTAATATCTACCCATGTGTAACTAGTCATTCTAGATACTGTACATACACCAATATCTAATCCCCGTACAGTATATGGTCACAGATCTCATCTCTAATACCCAGACCATTATATCTACCCATATGTAACTAGTCTTCTCATACTGTCATACACTAATATCTAATCCCCGTACAGTATATGGGCACAGATCTCTAACTACCGCAATAGACATGTAATATATACCCATGTGTAACTATTCATTCATACATCTGTACATACACCAATATCTATCACCAGTACAGTATATGGTCACCGATCTCTAATACCCAATAACATGTCATATCTCCCCCTGTGGAACTAGTCATTCTACATACTGTACAATACACTAATATCTAATCGCACGTACAGTATAGGGTCACAGATCTCTAATCCCCAATAGGTGTAATTTTTAATCTACCCATGTGTAACATGTCCATTCTAGATACTGTACATACCCCAATATCTCTCCCCGTACGTATTTGGTCCACAGATCCTATACCCAATAAACATGTAATATCTACCCTGGTGTAACTAGTCTCTACAACTGTACATACATATATCTAATCCCTGACAGTATATGGTGTCCAGATCTCTATACCCAATAACAGTGTAATATCTACCCATGTGTAACTAGTTCGTTCTACATATGTACATACACCAATATCTATCCCCGTACAGTAATATGGTTCACAGATCTCTAAGTAGCCCAATAACATTAATATCTACCCAGTGTAACTAGTCTTCTACATACTGGTACATACACTAAATACTATCCCCGTACAATATATGGTCACAGATCTCTAATACCCAATAACATGTAATATCTACCATTGTAACTAGTCCATTCTACATACTGTACATACCACTAATATCTAATCCCCGTCAGTATAATGGTCACAGACTCTAATACCCATAACATGTATATCCTACCCATGTTACCTAGTCATTCTACATACGGTACATACACCAATATCTAATCCCCGTACAGTCTATGGTCACAGATCTCCTCATACACATATAACATGTAATATCTACCCATGTGTACCTAGTCTCTTCTACCATACTGTCATACAACACCAATATCTAATCCCCGACAGTATATGGTCACAGATCTCTAATAACCCATACCCTGTAATATCTACCCAGTGTGTAACTAGTCCTTCTAACTACTGTTCCTACACTCTATATCCTAATCCCGGACAGTATATGGTCCAGATCTCTAATAACCCATAACTGGTAATATTAACCCATGTGTAACTAAGTCATTCTACATACTGTACCATACACAATATCTAAATCCCCGTACAGTATATGGTCACGATCGCTAATACCCATAAGGTAATATATCTACCACCCATTAGTAACTAAGTCATTCTACATACTGTACATACACTAATATCTATCCCGTCCAGTTGGCTGAATGAACCTTCACAGCAATCCCCTAATTTGTTCCTTTTTCCTCTGGCAGAAGCCAGTCACATTAGTCCTCTGTTTTGAATGGGTCCCTGAGATCCAGACCGAAATAAGGAGGATTTGCGGACAAATCCTGTCTGAAGCAATGCTCCATAAATATAAAATAGATGAAGTTAAGAGGATTGGGATGATTTAGATACAATAAATTCCTTAGGGCCACTTCAACTTGAAGCTCTCCAACAAACGACACCCATCCGAGCAATCCCCAGAAATTCTGGGTCCAGCACGTCGCCTCAGCCCTTCACAAGCACTACAGGATACAACAGGTACCAATGTGTTAGGAGCAATTCCTCACCAGCCCATACACCCCACCCAAGACATACGTCCATCCTAGTCCGACTTTATCCCTACCCATAATGTCTGTATAACGGTTCATAGTAACATAGTAAATTGTAGGTTGTATAAGACACACGTCCAGACAGGTCCGACCTTTATAGACCCTACCCATAATGTTCTGTATAACAAGTAACATGTAACATAGTATGGAGTTGAATAAAGACATACTCCAGCTATCCACCCGTTATACCCTACCCATAATGTCTGTATATATAACAGTTACCTAGTAACATATTATTGTAGGTGTATAAAGACATACTCCATCATCCCACCGTATACCCGACCCATACTGTCTGTAATAATAGTAACATAGTATTTGGAGGTTGTATAGAGACTAACTGTCCATCTAGTCCGACCTTTATAGCCTACCCATAATGTCTGTAATAACTGTTACATAGTCACATAGTATTGGAGGATGTATAAAGACATACGTCCATCTGTCCAACCTTTATACCCTACCCATAATGTTGTATAACGTAACATAGTAACAAGTTTGGAGGTTGTATAAAGACTACGTCCCATCTATCCGACCTTTATAGCGCTACCCCCACAAAAAAAAATTATTCGTATAAAACCCCGTTACAAATAACATATGTAATTGGAGGTTGTATAAGACATAAGTCCATCTAGTTCCCACAGTTATAAATTATAACCCTACTGCCCTAATGTCTGTATAACGTTACATAGTACATATATTGAGGTGTATAAAGACATACGTCCATCTAGTCCAAACCTTATACCCTACCTATAATGTCCCTGTATGAACTTTTGTACTAGTAACATATATTGGAGGTTGTTAAAGACATACCCTACGTTCCCATCTAGTCCCCAACTTTATAAGTCAAAACATTACAAATATAATAAAGCTAAAATAAAACCCCTAACCCATAATTTCTGTATAACTGTTACATAGTAACATAGGATTTGGAGGGTTGTATAAAGACCTGTGTCTATCTAGTCCAACCTTTCTACCCTACCCTATGTCCTGGAAACTGTTACACATAAAATAGTATTGGAGGTTTGTATAAGAGCATACGTCCATCTAGTCAACCTTATACCCTACCTCATTTCTGTATAAAATAACTGTTTACATAGTAACTAGTTTGGAGGTTGTATAAAAGACTAACTCCATCTGTCCAACCTTGATACCCTACCCTAATGTCTGTATAACGTTACATATAACATATTATATGGAAAGGTTTCTAAATACAATACTCCATCTAGTCCAACCCTTTATACCCTACCATAATGTCTGTATAACAGTTTACCATAACATATAATTGGAGGTTGTATCAAGACATACGTCCCTCTAGTCCAACCTTTATACCCTCCCATAATTCTGTATAACTGTTACACAGTAAAATAGTAGTGGAGGTTTGTATAAACGACATACGTCCATCTAGTCCAACCTTTATACCCTACCCATAATGTCTGATAAACTGTTACATAGTAACTAGTATTGGAGGTTGTATAAAGCATACGTCCATCTAGTCCAACCTTTATTACCTCATACCCATAAATGTCTGTATACAGTTACTAGTAACATAGTAATTGGAGGTTGTATAAATACATCCGTCCTCTAGTCCAACCTTTAGACCCTACCCATAATGTCTGTATCACAGTTTACACAGTAACATAGTATTGGAGGTTGTATAAGACATACTTCCCCTAGTCCAACCTTTAGTACCCTACCCATAATGTCTGTATAACAGTTACATAGTACATAGTAGTGGAGGTTGTATAAAGACATACTCCATCTACCACCCTTTTTATCCTACCCATAATGTCTGTATAACAGTTACATAGGTCAAACATATTATTTGAGGTTTCATAAAGACATACGTCCAATCTAGTCCCGACTTTATACCTGCCCCTAATGTCTGTATAACAGTTTTACATAGTAACATAGTATTGGAGGTTATATAAAGACATACGTCCATCTAGTAGTCCACCTTATACCCTACCCATAATGGGTGTCTGTATCTGTTACATAGTAACATAGTAGTGGAGGTTGTATAAAGACATACGCCCCTCTAGTCCAACCTTTATACCTACCCATAGTGGGTCGTGTAGAACAGTTACATAGTAACATAGTATTGGAGGTGTAATAACGACATACGTCCATCTAGTCCACCTTTAGACCCTACCCTAATGTCTGTATAACATTACACAGTAACATAGTAATTGGAGTTGATAAAACATACGTCCATCTAGTCCAACCTTTATACCTACCCATAATGTCTGTATAACAGTTACACAGTCACATAGTATTGGAGGTTGTTATAAAGAACAACGTCCATCTCGTCCACCACCTTTTACCCTACCATAATTTCTGAATAACAGTTTACCTAGTAACATAGTTATGAGGTGTCTAAAGACATACGTCCATCTAGTCCAACCTTTATACCTTCCCGATAAAAAAACCTAAACCCCATACTGTCTGTATAACAGTTCCACAGTGACATAGTATTGGAGGTTGTCATAAAGACATACGTCAGCCTAGTCCAACCTTATAACCTTACCCATAATGTCTGTATAACAGTTACTAGTCACATATATGGGAGGTTCATAACGACATACGTCCATCTAGTCAACCTTTTACCCTACGCATAAATGTTCTGTATAACGGTGACATAGTAACATATATTGGAGGTTGTATAAGACATACGTCCATCTAGTCCAACTTTCTACCCTACTCCATAATGTCTGTATAACCGTTACCTGTAACATAGTTTGGAGGTTGTATAAAGACCATACGTCCCATCTATGGTTGTAAAAAGGTCCAACCTTTATACCCTACCCAGACTGTCTGTATACAGTTACATTAACACTAATTGGATGTTGTATAAAGACATACCCGTCCATCTAGTCCGACCTTTATACCCTACCCTAATTTCTGTATAACATTACATAGTAACATACTATTTGGAGGTTGTGAAATCGGACCAATACATCCATCTAGTCCGACTCTTTATAACCTACCCATAATGTCTGTATTAAACAGTTTACACAGTGACATAGTATTGGCGGTTGTATAAAGACATACATTCCAATCTAGTCCACCTTTATAACCCTACCCATATGTCTGTATAACAGTTATACGGTAACAGTCGTATTGGAGGTTGTATAAAGACAATACGTCCTTTCCAGTCCCCCTTTATCCCTAACCTAATGTCTGTATAACATTACATATAACATAGATTGGAGGTTGTATAAGACATAAATCCATCTAGTCCGCCCTTTATACCCTACCCATAATGTCTGTATAACAGTTACACAGTGACATAGTATTGGCGGTTGTATAAAGAAATACATCCATCTATCCAACCTTTTACCCTACTCATATGTCGTATAACGGTTTTACCAGTGACATAGGTATTAGGGTTTGTATAAAGACATACGTCCATCTAGTCCAACTTTATACCAACCCATAATGTTCTGTCTCACGGTTTACATGTAAGCATATTATTGGAGTTGGTATAAGCCCACGTCCACTACCTAGTCCAACGCTTTATACCCTACCCAATGTCTTCATAAAGTTACATAGACAGTTTAAAAGTATTGGAGGTTGCCATAAAGACATACGTCCGTCTTGTCTCGACCTTTATACCCTAACCCATAATGTCTGTATAACAGTTACATAGTAACATAGTCCTGGATTGTATAAGACATACCTCCATCCAGGTCCAACCTTATACCTTCCCCATAATGTCTGCATAACAGTTACATAGAACATAGTATTGGAGGTTGTATAAAGACATACGCCCATCTAGTCCAAACTTTATACCCTACCCATAATGTCCTCTAACAGTTACACAGTAACATACTATTGGAGGTTGTATAAATACGTACAATCCATCTAAGTCTGACCTTTGTATCCCTACCCATAATGTCTGTATACATTACCATAAATAGTATTGGAGTTTGCTAAAGACATACGGTCCGTCTCGTCCGCCTTTATACCCTACCTATTCTGCCATAACAGTTACAGAGTAACTCGTATTGGAGGTTGTATAAAGACATCTCCATCTAGTCCAACCTTATAACCCTACCCAGTAATGTCCGTCTCACAGTTACACAGTAAACATACTAGTGTTACCGTACGATCGTATTGGAGGTTGTGTAAGAACGTACGTCTATCTGAGGTCCAACCTTTTACACCCACCATAATGTCTGTATAACAGTTACACATAAAACATAGTATTGGAGGTTGTATAAAGAAATAGGTCCATCTATCCACCACTGTTATCCCTAACCCATAATGTCCCTATACCAGTTACACAGTAACATAGTATTGGAGTTGTATAAAGACATTGTCCATCTAGTCCAACCTTTGATACCCTACCCATAATGTCTCCATAACCGTTACATAGTAACATGGATTGAGGTTGTATAAAGACAGATACTTCCATCATATTCAACCTTTATACCCTACCCATAATAATCTGCATAACAGTTTACATGTACATAGTATTGGAGGTTGTATAAAGACATACGTCATCTAGTCCAACCCCTTTAATACCTAGCCATATGTCTCATAACAGTAAACATAGTCAACATAGTACTTGGAGGTTTATCACGACATACCTCCATCCAGTCCCAACCTTTATACCGTACCCCATAATGTCTGCATAACAGTTACCATCATATATTGGAGGTTTGTATAAAGACATACCCCCATTCTAGTCCAACCTTTATACCCGCCCATATGTCTGTATAAAGAGTTACATAGTATGGGGGTTTTAGAAGACATACCTCCATCGAGTCCAACCTTTAGAACCCTACCCATAATGTCTGTATGAACAGTTACATAGTAACATAGTTTGGGAGTTGTATAAATACATACCTCCATCTAGACCAACCTTTATACCCTACCCATGATGTCTGTATAATACAGTTACATAGTAACACATAGTATTGGGTTTTGGGTTTGTGATAAAGACATATTACGTCCATCTTAGTCCAACCTTTATACCCTAACCCATTGCTGTCCTGTATCCGTTAATGGTAACCTAGTATTGGAGGTTGTATAAAGACATATGTTTAGCTAGCCCCCCCTTTAATACCCTACCCCATAAAGAATGGTTCTGTTGCACATGTACACAGTAACATATTATTGGAGGTTGCATAAGACGTACGTCCATCTAGTCCACCTTTATACCTACCCATAATGTTCTGCATAACATTTCATAGTAACATAGGATTGGCGTTGTATAAAGACATACGTCCCTCTATCAACCCTTTATACCCTACCCATTATGTCTGTATACCCGTTACACTCTCTAATCCCCGTACAGTATATGGTCACAGATCTCTAATACCCAATAACGTGTAATATCTACCCATGTGTAACTAGTCATTCTACATACTGTACATACCCCAATATCTCTCCCCGTACGTATTTGGTCCACAGATCCTATACCCAATAAACATGTAATATCTACCCTGGTGTAACTAGTCTCTACATACTGTACATACCCCAATATCTAATCCCCGTACAGTATATGGTGGACAGACTCTAATACCCAATAACATGTAATATCTACCCAGTGGTAACTAGTCGTTCTACATATGTACATACACCAATATCTATCCCCGTACAGTAATATGGTTCACAGATCTCTAAGTAGCCCAATAACATTAATATCTACCCAGTGTAACTAGTCTTCTACATACTGGTACATACACTAAATACTATCCCCGTACAATATATGGTCACAGATCTCTAATACCCAATAACATGTAATATCTACCATTGTAACTAGTCCATTCTACATACTGTACATACCACTAATATCTAATCCCCGTCAGTATAATGGTCACAGACTCTAATACCCATAACATGTATATCCTACCCATGTTACCTAGTCATTCTACATACGGTACATACACCAATATCTAATCCCCGTACAGTCTATGGTCACAGATCTCCTCATACACATATAACATGTAATATCTACCCATGTGTACCTAGTCTCTTCTACCATACTGTCATACAACACCAATATCTAATCCCCGACAGTATATGGTCACAGATCTCTAATAACCCATACCCTGTAATATCTACCCAGTGTGTAACTAGTCCTTCTAACTACTGTTCCTACACTCTATATCCTAATCCCGGACAGTATATGGTCCAGATCTCTAATAACCCATAACTGGTAATATTAACCCATGTGTAACTAAGTCATTCTACATACTGTACCATACACAATATCTAAATCCCCGTACAGTATATGGTCACGATCGCTAATACCCATAAGGTAATATATCTACCACCCATTAGTAACTAAGTCATTCTACATACTGTACATACACTAATATCTAATCCCCGTCCAGTTGGCTGAATGAACCTTCACAAGCAATACCCCTAATTGTTCCTTTTTCCTCTGGCAGAAGCCAGTCCATTTAGTCTCTGTTTGAATGGGGTCCTGAAGATCCAGACAGAAATAAGGAGGATTTGGCTGGACAAATCCCAAGTGTCGGGAAGCCAATGCGCCAAAATATGAGATGGAAGTTAAGAGGATTGGGATGATTTAGATACAAGAAATTACCTTAGGGCCACTTCAAACTTGAAGCTCTCCAACAAAACCGACACCCATCGAGCAATCCCCAGAGAATTCTGTCCAGCAAGTCGCCTCCAGCCCTTCACAGCACTACAGGAGACAACAGGTACCAATGTTAGGAGCAAATTCCTCACCAGCCCATACCACCCCACCCAAGACATACGTCCATCTAGTCCGACCTTTATACCCTACCCATAATGTCTGTATAACGGTTACATAGTAACATAGTATTGGAGGTTGTATAAAGACATACGTCCATCCAGTCCGACCTTTATACCCTACCCATAATGTCTGTATAACTGTTACATAGTAACATAGTATTGGAGGTTGTATAAAGACATACGTCCATCTAGTCCAACCTTTATACCCTACCCATAATGTCTGTATAACAGTTACATAGTAACATAGTATTGGAG